>JAWWEQ010049297.1:0-13803 GCA_035583055.1 Torymus tubicola
AAACTTTCATTTTGGGTGGCTATCTACAACTTCTTAAAGTTTCAAGAAAATTGGTGTTCCGGAACCCTTAGCCTCTCGTTGTTAGAAGAATTATTGTGATGATTGGCAAAAGTTTGGGAAGACTTGTCACGATCTTTAGCTATAGAAAAATAATAAAAAGAAAGTGTAGGACAACTTTGTGCAAAATTTCGGCAAAGTTAGTAAAATTTATCCCAACCTTAAGCAAAAAAAAAAAAAAAATTACTAGTTAAAATGTGCGAAAATTTTTCGCAAATATGCGCCAATGTTGGTAAAAGTTATCCCAGGTTTGGGCTACTAGCAGATTGCTCACCCACGAAAGTATGGGCCAATCCTGCGCAAGCTTTTGTCAAAGTCACTGAAAGTAATTTTAAACTTACAGCAACTAAAGGCAAGTGTGCGGCAACTTTGCGCAAGCTTTCGTCAAAGTTTGGAACAGTTATCCCAAGCTTGGCTAAATACAGACTGCGCAACTAACATATCGACATATAGATTATAATATAGGTATTATCTGTCTGGAACGTTAATTAATACGATAACCAGACCAACTTTACTATGTTCATATTTTATTAAATATATATATATTGTAACATCAACATTGATGTTACAATATGAAAATTAGATGTATTTTTTTCAAATAAAATTATCACACTTGACCTAAGGTTGTCAAGCAGAAACACCTGTAATCGAGGGAGCCTAGATTGAAGAGGAGGCTCTAGGCAGCCTGTATATAATTATTACCCGTACATATATGCAAAAGGCCCTATCGACACTGAAACTTTTCTTCGCACACACACCAGATGATCTGTAGCAGGAACATGAAGTCACAGCCATGGATGACCCAGGGTAAAACAGGCGAGAAGGCTCCTCTTGATGCTCTGAACTTGTAGTCGAAGCAAGCTGGCAGATACTGACCCTGGAAATGGAAAACAACATTAATGCTACAAGAAAGAAGAGCCACTCACTGATAAAATAGAAAAAGGCAGCTAAACCCGGGAACGATAACAGAGCACAGCACTACCTGGATTGAAGACGCTCCTGATAAATATAGACTTGCTAGAAATCATGATAGTACAGCTGCACCTAAAAGAAGGAAGTAATTAGAATAGGACCTAGGGCGAAGCAAGCTGAAATGATACGTACCTTCTGACTTGGAGGAGAGGCAAGCTGGACTGAAAGTTCTGCTAACAGCAACGAGTCGACAAGACCAAGAGGATAAATCCACACCAGAGTTCCAGATAAGCAGCTATGGCCGAGCAGGAATATTAATAACCACATCGAAGGGAACAGCCAGCACATGAAGAAGTTAACTGGTGTCAAGGGCACTCGAAAGTACAAGTCCACTTATGTCTCCTTGGCTGTGGCAGTGAAAAGCTGATATAATCTGCAGAGTGGCGCAGTGTCTGCATCGGTGAAAGGCCACCTCTGAGTGCAGCTCCAATAATCTCCTTATACCTGCAATGTAATTAAAAGAAATATTTGAAAAACAGGCAAGCATAGAGATGAGTGAATGCACTGATCTCACCTGTTTATATGTGGCAACATAACCTCGCAGTCGGTCCGTCCATCTAGAAGTTGTAGCGCTGGAAGTTCGTCACTTTCTTTGAAGAGGACACCCGGAACAGCATCGGATGGCTTCCCCGACAGTTGAGTATCACCCGCACTCTGTCAAACACCTTACTTCTCTCGCAGGGATAATAACACGCGTGCGCAGCAGAGCACCGGTCGATGCCGCGTCGATGGCACAGTGACACATGTAGAGCGAGAGAGAGAGAGAGCCGACAAGGTACAAGGGAGTGAGAGGGGGCCGCAATGGTCGAGAGTGATTGCGCATGAAAAGCGCTCACTCACTCTAGCCAGGGATCGCTTAGTGACCAGAGCAATTAAGAGAGTAACTTGTACTAGTTTTTTGAAAAGTAGAAATCGAACCTGAAGTGAATTATTGAAAATGAACATCAAAGTCAAGAGTTGAAGTAACGTTGAAAAAGGGTCAGTGCTCACGAACCACCCCGACAGTTTTTTTGAAGATAGTGCGTAGAGACTTTCGTAAGTGCGGAGATAGTTAGTAAAGGTGTGTGTGTGTCGAGCTTCGCGGCGTGATTTTTTATAGTATTGGCGCTGCACTATAGTAGCTGGCGCTCAACAGAACTCATGAATTTAATAAAGTGTTGAAGTGTTAATTTTAAATTCATAACTTTGTGAACATTATTTCACTCGTCCTTTCCCAAATTGCATCCCTCCCAAATTTCCCCTCTCCCCTCTTCCCCCGTAACTAGTAAAATGTTACAATATATACCTGTGTTGGTGTGGTTCATATATATATGTACATGTGATCGCATGGATGTATGTGAGCGTGTGTGCGCGTGCGTGTGTGTGTAGGTGTATGTGCGAATGTTCCATGATTTTGGTGTGTGTGTGTGTGTGCGCACGTGTGTGTGTGTGTGTGTGTGCGCGCGTGTGTGTGTGTGTGTGCGCGTGTGTGTGTGTGTGTGCGCGTGTGTGTGTGTGTGCGCGTGTGTGTGTGTGTGTGCGCGTGTGTGTGTGTGTGTGCGCGTGTGTGTGTGTGTGCGCGTGTGCGCGTGTGCGCGTGCGCGTGTGCGTGTGCGTTTATTTAATTGTGTGGATGTGCGTTTGCGTAATCGTGTGCACGTGTTACATGTATGCATGTGAGTGAGCGTAGCTGTGTGCGTGTGTGCGTGGGTACATGTGCACTTACGTGACGGTGTTTGCGTTTATGTGCGTACATGTGTTATAAATTCAAACTTTATTCAAATACATATGTAACTGAACAATGAACTTATTAAATTCAATCAAACGGTTATTTTAAATTATTTTTTCCTCTTTGAAGTAGAGGTTTCCGTATTTTTTCCGTGTTCTTCAGTTTTCGTTTTTTATTTTTTCCATCATTGACATCTTACTCTTTACTAGTCTTTTCCAATTTTTGAATCTTCTTCTGATATTCCATTTCCAATTCCTTTCTTATTTTCATTTTTTCTTTTTCTATTATATCTATAGTACTTTCACTCGAACTATTGTTCCTGCTTATATCATTAATATTTTTTTCACTTTGTCCATTTTCTTTTTTTCCCTTCTCCCTATTTTTTGAAATTCTGCTTAATTTGGATTTTCGCTCTTCAATTTCTGTTTCAATGGTCTTTTTCAGTTTTTCTTCTATATTATTCCCTTTCTCGTCTTCTTTTAATTCTTCTTTGATGTAGCTACTCTCGTTTTTTTTGTTCCTCTATTTTCTCTTCTTCTTCTTCCAATTTCTCTTTCACTTTTTCTTCTTCTATTTTCTCTTTCTCTTCTTCTTCTATTAAATTAATATTATCTTCTGCCTCGTTACTTTTCTTCTCTTCCTTTTTTCTCTCATTGTTTTCTGTTAAGTGCTTTTCTTCTTTAATCTTTCAAATTTCATCAACATTTTCTTCCTTTATCTTCTTTTTATCTTTAGCACCTTTCTCACACTTTTCTGTACTTTCGTTATTTTTACTGTTGTTCCCTTTCGTTCTTGAATGTCGCGTCTATCTTGTATTTTGATCTTGGGTCATATTTGTTTACAAATTCTAGAAAATCATTAGTAGAGCGCAAGAACGGATGAAAAATGAAGTTTTAGAAATCGGATAAAGCGCAATCATAAAAATTATAAAAATTTTTTAAGTGCAAAAATGAAAGAGATGCGCGGGCAAAAAACTGAAAATTAGAACACATGCAATAGAGGTTGTGGATGACAACAAAAGAGAATCGGAGTATGTAATCGCAAGAAATCACGAAGAAACGAGCATAAGAAGAAACGCCGGTGACACTAAAAAAGGCAGTAGGATATGAGAGTGTACGAAGACAAAGACGAGATCGAGATAACGCACGAAAAAGAAATGTTAAAAAGAAATTAGAGAAAGAAAGTAACAAAGCGCGAGCGCTAGGCTAGAAAACACATACCGGAGTGTGTGGACTTGAGCTTCCAGATGAGAACGAGCGATAATTATAGCGTAAAAAATCGTACGAAGTCAACGAAGATTGAGCAATGATAGGTAAAGAAATCGCGAAGGATTGAGGAAGGATCGACGTAAAGCATGACAGGTTAGAAAAAGAGATAAAGTGAAATAGACTAGAGAGAGAGAGCGTGAGATAAGAAAGTAAAAATTGGAGCTCGTATAACTGAGCATTCAGGTAGAGCGAGAGAGAATTTAAGCTCAGAAAGCAAATGAGAGCGCGTGGTGATCGAGAAAACGAACATAAGAAAATCGGAAGGAATCGAGACGAAGCAAGTGTAACAAAACATGCTAGAGGCGTACGAATAGGATGCGTGACCGGACGAAGGACCAAGTTAGAGAAACCGAAGTAAAGCGCGATAAAAAGGTTACAAAGAGTTAAAGTGAACAAAATATGAGGAAACGTGCGCGCGGTACAAGGAAGTGAAAAAAGCTAGTGTATTTGAGCTTACGGGTGAAATAGCAGATAGAATTATTATCAGATGTCCCTGTGTAGTTCGTATATATCTGTATGTGTACCTCTGTGCCCGCATGTATTTAAATCTCTACTTTTTTTAATAATGTGAATATTAAATATTTTATTACCAAACACTGCATTATAAACGTTTTCTGGTATGGACTTCCAATCGCCTTTTCCCGTAGCCGAACTCACTTTCAGAACATCTTCACCCAAAATTAGTTTCATTAATTTTCTTGCTAATTCATTTGGATTTTTCTTATACGCATTTTGATACCACTTTAATTTCGTTTCATCAACATAGATCCCCGAGTTTTCCATTAGTAGAACCTAAAATAAAATTATGTAAATATATATGAAAAATTATGTGTGCGTTCGTATTTGTATTTATTTTTTAATAAAAATTATCTTACCTTTGTAGTTTTAATTTTATGTTCAACAATATCTACATAATCATTTTTTACGTTTCCACTCGAGTTATCCTGTACTTTGATTATAACTTTTGCTAAGGCCAGAATGTGAGATAAATAATCCACATCCGCATCTGAAACTAAATATATGTTTAGTGACGATGTCATATACGTGCAAATGAGAGGATTTATAAATGAAAAAACTAACTTTGAGGTAATTTAGAGGATAGGCAAGGCTTCTTTTCATCTACCTTCGTAGATGAAGTTTTATCATTCGTCATTTCTTGAGGAAATTCGGGATGAACTGATTCAGGAATACTCTTCTTATGTTTATTTAATGTATTACCATCGATCATTTCTTCAGAGTTTATTGATCCTTCATCGCTAAGATTCATCGTAATTCTTAATGAACAAAATAGGAAAGAAAGAAAAAAAGAGGTAAGGTAAAAAGAATACAGGAGCGCGTGTGGGAGGCAAAAAAGTCGAAATCCAAGCTCGCGTGAATGAGCTTACGGATGACGATTGCGAGAAACTCTAAGTGCATAGAGTGCACGCCCGACGATTAGCGAGCGCACGCCCGACGGATAACGAGTACAGAAATGTAAATAATAGCGATTAATTGAGACGAAGTGCATCAATGCAGATGTGTGGAGAACGCGATAGAGAAAGTTGGATGGATGGGAAAAGAGATAAGATGAAAAGGATACATAGGAGCGCATATGCGAGATAACAAAATCAAAATTTAAGCTGGCATAACTGAACTTACGCGTGGCAGCGCGAGGAAGAAGGCGTGTGTGGGACGAGCAAGAGCGTTAAAAAGATTGCGAGAGTAGACGAATGATCAGAGGAAAGTGCGAGCGGAAAAGGTTAGGAAATGAAAGGTTATGATGAAAAAGACGCGGGCGATGAAAGTAAAAAATCCATACAAACGCACTTAAATCCTCGATGTCACTTCCATCAGAATCATGCGCCGATGAATTTTCTTCCCAAAGGGGGGTGGTGTTAATTAGGGCATCTGTTTCGGCCGCTTCCTCTTTCTTTTTCATAATTACGTTGGCTGGGATACTCAACCTTTTACACCACCAGCGACTCCTACCAACTTTTCTGTTCTGTAATAGAATAGAATAGAATAAAATAGTAATAAAATTATAAATTATAAATTGTTCTTGCGGTCATTTACATGTTCTCGCGCGTTCTCCATACTCTTTCATTGACGCGCTTTGATTTCTCGTGATTATTTACATTCGTCTACTCATTATCCGTAGAGCTCGCGCTCTACGCATTTACTGTCTCTTGCGATCACCGCACGCAAACTCAATCACGCAAAATCACGAAAGACACAAATTCTCGTCTCGCACACGCGTTTCTTGTATTCTTTTCATCTTATTTCTTTTTCTAACCTATTCTTATCGCACTTACTTCCATCCGACCGTTTTACACATTCGCTCACTCTCGCGGTGTCTTAAAACTTTTACGCATATTCTACGCGTTTTCATTTTCGCGCTTCGTCTCAATCTCTCGCGGTTATTTGCGTCTGTCAGCTCAGACGTAGGGCTCGCGCTCTATGCGCTTCGAGTCTCTCGCGCCGCCACTCGCAAGCTCAGTTACACGAGCTTAGATTATGGCTTTCTTGTGCTACCTGTGCGCTCTTTTGTATTTGTTTCATCTTATTATTTTTTCTAATCTTTGTTGCACTTTAGTCTGATCTTTCTTTATCCTTCGTCCGCTACCGAGTACTTTTATTACCATGTGTTTTTCACTTACTTCGTCTCAAACTCTCGGAATGTTTTAACTTTTTTCTGCTTCTGAGCCTCTTTCTCCTTCTCTCATCCGCTCTCTCTCGTTCGATTGCTTTCTTTACTTACTATGACTCTTTCCAGCTATCCTGAACAAGCTCACCTTCATGGGTTCTGATTTTCGCTGTGTCTTTTCGCACTCGTACTTTCGATGAAAATTCAAGCCGCCGATAACCAAATCAAATCAAAGGAAAAGTCAAAAATACGATACGACCAAAAGGTGAAACCTCTGAAAGCTTCCGTCGGTGACTACGCTTAGGTAAAACTCGAGCCTCGTAGTTTTAAATTCGATAGTTATTATGAAAAACTCTTAAGGATCATAGGGCTACTCGGCAGGAATAATGTCCTATTGCAGCTACCCAACGGTAAAACGATTAGGAAACACATGGATAAGTTAAAAATTGTTCTTCCTTCCATTATCTCTGACAGCAATACTAACTAATTAACCTACATTAAGTTATCGGGGCGACAACCAAATCAAGAAAGGGTTGGATACCAGAAATTTTCATTGCGAAATCTAATTTGATTCTAGATGCCTGCAGTTTATCATTGGGTGATAATCTTTTTCGTTCTCCCACTCGCTGAATTATCAACAGTACCGTATGAAATGATCCCCATTAACTCTAACCGAGGGCTTTACTACGAGAAGTTATCCTCAATCCGGATTCAAAGAGGAAACTGGAAACGTCATCATCCATTTAGATCTTCATACTTTCCTTAACGAACATGGCCCTACTAGAGTCTATAACAAACAATTGGCCCGATGCATAACACACCTTGAGGCAAACCACTGTAATGCAGCCCTTAACAAGGACCTCGTGGAGGTCAAATTGAAAACGCTCAATCACCTGCACGGCTCATTACGACCGATGATGCAGACGCCATTGATAAGAACATCGACCAATTATTGAGGGATCAAAGGAATCTGGTGAAACTCTCTGCTGAGAAAACGCATCTTCTTTCAGCCAGTCTCGAGGAACTCTATAATATCACAACTTTGCATTGAGAGACGAACAAGAAAATGAGCGAGAGTCTGAATGCCAAGTTGAACGCCATTTTAGCCGAAGCTAACGAAACCATCTGGCATGGGAACTCTCGACCTTTACTCGCCAGATGGAGACCAAATTGGATCACTTGATACATTGTAACAGAGAGATCCTAACTATACTTAACACGTTGGTGGAGAGGCAACTGCATCCCAGCCTCTTACGACATGATCTACTCCGCCGAATCGCCATGGACATTCAACAAACAAGAGAAGACAGAATATTACCAACGCCGATGTATCATCTACGTGCCGAAGAAATCACCAAAATCTCAACGTTGGATGCTACCTTCCATGAAGGCAAGATCTTAATTAGCCTGGCCATACCTCTCACTGAAAGGTCTACCTATGAAGTATATAAACTCCACCCTATAGGAATTCCTCAACTGAGGAAGAATCAAAGTCTAGGGGTCGCTCACATTTCACCGGCCTACCCCTACTTAGCCATCAAGAGAAATTTACAGGACTATCTTAAATTCATAATTACAACAATGTATTCTAACTCACTTCGGACGCATTTGTCCACTCCAAGGACCTTTGTATACCATCTCTGACCGAAAAGGGTGCGAATTGAAACTCCTACTCAACCTACATCCGGATATGCTAAAATCTTGCGATATTGTATTGTCTCTCGCTCCTATCTCACAGTGGCAATATCTAGAAACAACCAACAGTTGGTTGTTCTCTGTCACTAGAGAGGAGACGCTCCGAATCGCTTGTTCTAAAGAAGTCTATCATACCTTGAGCGTTCAGGGAACCGGCTTAGTAAGATTAGCCAGTGGATGCTCCATCCCCAAGGACCCGGGCGATGGAGCTGCCTGACAACCAGAATTGGCAGGCAATGAACCAGTATGTTTATGACCCTGATGTGAACCTAAACATCACCATCTTACATCCGGAACTACTGGAACAGGTGAATGGAAGCTTGATACCAGAATTGGAGCCCACTGTAGTCAACTCTCCTTTTGGCGCACGTGCGGAGCGGTTCGCGACCATTGTGTCACGCATGAAATAGATAGGTGACCACAAGAGAAACATGTCGTTTACCCAACAGTTGATCTATGGGGGAATAAGTTTCCAGGGCTCATCATGATAGTGGGTTTGATCTTGTTCCCCTTTTATAAAAGGATCCGCCGACATCCGAAACGATCCCTATCCTTACCCCGTTATGTTGAGAAAAAGGAAGCCACTACCATAGAAACCCCGCTAACATATGTAGCTATTCAACCAGCTCCCGCTCGATTCCTATCTTCCCCTATTCTCATGCAACCCGCCCTATCACCTCAACTAGCCGAAATAGACTAAATTCAGCCATGCTTCCCCTTTTTCAGTACAAATGGACCTCCCCATGAAACACCCCTACTACATCACCGCTACCTATCAAACGGAGCTCGGACTTGATGGACTTATAGTCTGTTTTAAACAAACCTATTGTCATGGTAGAAATTATCTCGGAAAGCTTGACGACCCAGACAGCACGGATCGCCTTCAGAACTCAGGAAGGAGCTTCATCGGTAGAGAAATCTAAGGATCTATGGTGTTTAGAAAAGGCCCTATCTACTCACCGGGAGGAGAACGCATATCCGATACAGACAGCGATTCGGAAACGAGCCCATTCACCTGAAACTCAAGACAAGACGCGCCTATTTTGTCGAATTCCCTGGCCACGGGGCCGGCGAATAACGCAAGAACAGCTAGAAAAAGACTTTTTCAAGCATTTCATCTGTTTTGGACCTTTAGAATACACTCACACCATCAAAGACAAGAACAACAGACTCTCGCATGGTTTCGTCAAGTACCAAATACAAGAATCAGCAGAGAAGGCCTTACAGGGAAGCGACCTCCGATACCGTGTGATATTCGCTAAGCCACAGTATTCCAAATCCTTTTACAATGTAAAAGTACCACACCAGGAATGCGGAATGGAGATCGATCGCCGAGACTTCCCATTGCATGAGAGGACGTGCAAACGACAAAAATCATTGAACAAGACAACGGACCAGGACTCTGAAAAAAAAAAGAAAAAACCTAAGGACCAAGGACTCTCATCTCTCTGTTACAGGACAAAACCATGATTCCAGAAAGCCATTCAGTCTTCGCAGAAACCCGTTTAGTCTACCGGGTTATAGAGTTAGAACAGGAATTGCAATCCCTCAGGACTGCAAATAACGACCAACAGAGATTAATAGAGGAAATCAAAATTCAATTAAGGAAAAACATTGAAATCACTAGGTACCACGGCGGAGCCATCACTGGACTTAGGGCCGACCGAGCGTGAATGGCAAAGGTTTTACACAGAATACTCGTTAAATCTGACAAGGTTCGGCAACACTTAGGACAGCTAACCAATATGTCGCTGAAACGATTCTCGGCCCTGGACAGACGAGTCAATTCTCTGGATGCAAGCATCCACGAAATAACGGAGGCTTTCACCCACATACATATAAGCCATGATCGCTCCAAAGACCAAAGAATGTAATGGACCACGGACTTTGCAGCGCAACATGGTCGCCGTGCTGCGTGGCGGCAGCACCTCTCGGGTCTCTCTAGCGCTCCCTGCGTTACCCGCGCATATTAGGCCAATAAAAGAAGGTCTGAAATCGACTTTTTTTTAAAGTAGCTCCCCTTTTGATATTTTGTAAAACACACCCTCTAAAAACGATGGTGAAAATGACGGCGTCACCCCTAATTTTGCCAAAAACCACCCCCGAAAACAGTTTTTCGCTTATAGCTCGCGAACGGTAACAGATATCTGAAAAAGTCCCAAACAAAAGTTGTACAGCGTGAAATTTTACATAAGAATTGCCTATTACTTTTTTTGCACTTAATAAAATTAAGCTGGGGAAAGGTCTGGAAAAGTGTCAAAAGGAAATCAGTAGAAGGGGAAGGGAGGCGGGGCCTACGGCCGAGCGGCTGTCTAATATATATAGATATAGCAGTGGCAGCGCGCTTCAGCGGTGTTGCGGAGAGGACCCGACGCTGTCGTGTTGCCAGCACGCGTAAATCGTCTCATTGCCTGTCACGAGACGTATTTCAGCTTTGAGCGATTTCTACTGGCCCGGGCGCGAGAAAATTTTTTCTTATGTCTCTCCATATATTACTGTGGATAAGTAATCGGGAAAACTAAGCATTGTCTTTCATAGATTTAGATTCTACGAATCAAAATCTCAATGTTAAAATTTTGCAAAATCACAAAAACTATGACTTAAAAGCGATCGTTTAAACAAAAATGCAATGTGCAATGCGTCGAGCATATGTGTACAATTTCAGACGAGCGAGAAGTCTGGGAGAGGCCATCGCCATCGCCACAGCCAGCTCGCCCCGGAAATCAGGCTGGTTTCCGTCCCGGAAACGCAGCCTGGGTGGGGGGAGCCGCCGCAGCACAGCGAGAGGTACAAGCTGGCACCAGCACAGCGAGAGGTACAAGTTGGCCTGCTGACCAACAAGGTGCGGCAGGCCTGTCGTCGAATTTCTCAATTCCGGGATGTAACCACTCGAGAGATCTCGAACAAGGGGTCCGAAAGTCCGTTTCTCTGGCGCGAAGAGCCAGAGCATAGACGTATTTTTGGCGAGACTAGAAGATTGTAGAGTCCTGGCAAACCTCTCCGAAGAAGAGGTACTGTCATCTCTGTCGGAACTCTTCACGGACACGGCCGCCACGTGGTACCGCAACGAGTAGGACAAATGGACCACGTGGCAAGATTTCGTAGCATCAGCGAGACGTTGGTACGGCCCTACGAAGAGGTACCAGCAGCGGTTAGTTGTCGAAGCCGACAACCGCACGCAGGGAGCGGATGAGGCAGTGAGAGACTTCCTCACGTGCCTCATTGCGATTACGAGGAAGTTGTCGCCCCCTCCCAGCCCCGAGCAGCAGCTGGATCAGCTTCATCGGAATATGAAGCCCCAGCTGCAAGCCATGGTACGCCGTACCGACTTTCACACGGTGGAGGAGCTCCTAGAGCTGGCAGTAGATGCGGAACAGATTCTGGAGAAAGCGAAGACGTTCCGTCCCCCGCCACTGCCAGAGGCAGCCCTCCTACCAGAGATGGCGTATAGGCCCTCTTCCCATGCTGACCTAGCAAAGAAGGCCAACGGAGAAGCCAAAGAGGGCAAGGTGGCTGCAGCAGTCAGCATGAAGGACCCCAAATCAGAGGATTTGAAATAGCTGCTTCTCCGGCTGCTAATGGAGAGTTTTGCAGAGATTGCGAGCTCCAGAATAGAGCATCCCGAGAAGCATGCTTCCTCTGAGGCGCGCAGAGGGCATGGCTGTCAGTCACCAGGGCGATCATGAGCACAACGACCCCCGGAGCCAACTCAGGTCGGCAAGGACGCGAGTTCGCGAGGAGTCTACGCGCAAGCCGCCGACTTGGAGATTAGATCCCCGAAGGAGCAGAGGCCGCCGTTGAATTGTTACTCACGCGGCCAACTGGGGTACACTGAGTGGTATGACCCCAACTGCTCGGGAAACAACGAGGAACGAAAGGGTGGCATCGTTTTCATCCCGACCTCGGGTGACACAAGGAATACCGCGGTCGCGCGCAACAGTTTCCCAGCCGCGAAGGATTCAAGGGTTCAACCAGTGTCTATAACTGGTCTTCAGCAGGAGAAGCTGAAGGGTAAAGCGAAACAGAGGGGTCCAGCCGGCCCCATGGGACGACGAGCCGTCGGGAGACCATGGCAGACCGTCGCTAAACATGTAATCGGACCGCTGCCCCACACCTCAAAGGGCTTTGAGTACATCTTGGTTTGCCAAGATATGTGCACCGCGTGGGTAGAAGCCTCGCCGATATGCAAGGCCAATGCGAAGAGGGTGGTAGGGGAACTAAACCGGAAGGTATTTCTCCGGTACGGTTGCCCGGAAGTCCTCCTCACGGACCACGACACAGTGTTTTCGAACCATGTCGTGGGGGACTTCTTTAGGGAGCGCGGTGTGCATCACACCAACGCTTCCCGTTACCATCTTCAGGCAAATCAGGTAGAGCGTGCCCATCGGACGATAGAGACGATGGTTACTCATTACATTAAGGAGCGGCACCCCACATGGGATGAGAAAGTTCCGGAATTTCTCTTCACCATGAATACGGCTGTGTCGAGCTCTACCGGGATGAGCCCTGCCTTGTTGTTATACCACAGCCAACCCGAGAACCTGGGTTGGCATCGGAAATTTCAAGAGGTCCTGAAAGGAGAACAGGAGAAATCTCCGAGAACGAGGACGCGATACTGCCCCATCTGTGGAAGCCCCGGCGCCACGGACGCGCGTTGGTGTCCAGAACGGGCGAATCACCCGCCCAGATGTAAAACGCCGACATTGCAGAAAACGGAAGAGAAGACCGATTCGAATTAAGAGAAAGTAAGGTTGGAACCGTAACCTTCTTCGCTGTGATGGTAACTTATCACAGCGCCCTTTTCTTTGCAGATGTAGCATCCGGGGGATGCCAAATCTGGGTGGGGGGTGTAACGGGCGCTGGTATAAGATCCGAATAATCATATATACAGCATCGCGAGATTCGAATCTCGCGCAATTATTTGGATCATGATCGATAGCGCGCCTCGCGGAGCTCGAACAAGATAGACGGAGAAGAAGCAGACCATGAGATGGCAGGATAGAGTAGTGGAGGGGCAGACATGTTGTAGTCTTAAGTGTATATGATAGCCGTGACACGTGAATAGTGAGTGACGTCACCGCAAGCATACCTACGTGATCTAGGGTGTGCGCCGCGCCTCCACCGCTGTATGAGTGACCGCCACAGGGCCGCCACCAACCACGAGTGAGCGCTAGAGAAGAAGAGAGATAGAAGCTTCTCGAGGACGGGGACAGTGAGACGTGCTCCACCCCCGCCGTTCTAGTGCAGCGAGTGCGACGAAGAAGGCTGCGTCAAGCGATGACTGACCAGCCGGTGATGGGCGCGTGGGCATCCCCCCCCCGTCACCAGTGACCGACGCTGCTGTGTAGCGACTGCGTGCGTCCGCGTTGCGAGCGAAATTCATTCCCCCAAGTCTCGGCCTACGCGTTTTATATTATCTTGTTTATTGAATAAACTTTCTTGTTCATTTTTATCTTACATCTCGAGTCACGCGTTTTCAT
>JAWWEQ010049298.1:0-13803 GCA_035583055.1 Torymus tubicola
ACATTCCACTAGAATACCCCCAGAAATTCCCTGCAGGCTGAAGGAAAAAAATTTATAATTTATTTTGCGGTCACTAAAGTCGAGCCTCGATTAATCGTATATGAAAGCATCTTTCACCACGAAACTTTTTACAGATAGAATGTATGTAAAAAGTACTTTCAAACGAATCCCTCATATATCATATTTATTTCTGCATTAATATAATATAAGAAATGTAAAAAAGAGTGAGGTGGGAAAACCCCAAAACAAAGTATAAAGGGTATGGCATCGCCCTGCTCGCCGAGATGTCACGTTACGTTCCTTACTCACCAAGCAGGGCCCTGCCGCGGCCTTGGATATATTATAACATTAATATAATAATATATGATAACAGTAATATAATAATATATGATAACATTAATATAATAATAATTACCTGAATATTCAATATAAAAGATTCTCTTCGTTCTTCTAGAGATAATCGGTGAGGTCTTTGTAGTGCATTATCAGTATCCATTTTTCTTTTTCCACTTCGCTTAGGTGGTACTAGATATGGCAATAAAGTGTTACAAAGTCTCGTTTCTCTAAAACAAAGAAAAATAAAGATGTTTTTATAAACAAAAACATAATTATGAATTTCAATTCTTATTATATTACACATAATATTATATATCTAAATATCAGTTACATCAATTATACATCTAAATACCTTCACTTAAATCATTGGATCAGTGTAGTCAGGTTGTGGCGATTAATTGCCACATGAACACGGGTTTTAATTACTATATATATTTGTTTACTGGCCACATTGCATTGGATTTCAAAGTATGAACAAGTGCCGCGTCAAGTACCGATTTAATGTTAATTGTATCGAAATGTGTAATAATACAGTAATAATGTGTAATAATCTTATTTGATTCCATTGCCCAGTTTCTATAAAACCTTTATCAGGATACAATTTGACATAATCTAAAATAAACTGTGAAACACAAAATTTATTAATAAAAAATTTAAAATTAAGATAACTTATTTATAGTATAAATTCTACCATTTGCTTTCCTATTTGTAATTTTAGACATGAGAATTTTTCGATATATTCATGAATTTCTAAATTACTCAACAATGCTCGTCTGCTCTCGAAAGTTCCCTGCCATTTTTCAATAACGTCGTTCCACGGATCTAAGTTCACTGACAATCAGTTTAAACTCTCAATATCTGAAAATATATATTACTTAGTAAGCGAGTTTTCTGTTGTTATATGAACAAAATATTTAAAAAAAAAAAAATTACTTTCTTCAGTTGTAGTGTAAGAAATTACTTTTATTTGCCTCTTTTCTAAGAGGTTTGCGTTTCTCATCCATTCTTTAGCGTAGTGAAAATGATACCACAATTTTCCACTAGCTGAGATTTTTAATTGTCCTTCTTGAGCAAAAGGCACATAATATGTCGAAGCATTCTCTCATTTGAAAATATGTGCTATCTCATTAGCTAGTATTTCAAATCTTTCTCGTTTGATCCTAAAAAAATTGAAAGTATATTAATTATTTGTATACATATACCTATATAATAATTGTTATGATATTAAAAATCTAAATTTACACAAATTTTTCAAGCTTCTGGGTCTCGCCGACATCTTTCATAAGCCAATCACGTTCCCTTGCAATAACCAGACGAACAAGCTTTGATCTAGTTGTCCTCGGTAAAATACCTTCAGTTTTACTTCTTTCATACGCTTTAAGTATCTCCTCTCCTGTTGTATTTTTCTTCAAATAATTAAGAAGCCCCTGCACAGATAGATTCATATAGTTAATTACAATATTAAAGCCAAGTTTTACATAAAGGTTATATTATAGTTATAATTCAACATTTTGCAAAAAATTATACATACTGTGCTAACGTAGTCGACTGAGACAGGAGCATCTCCAATTACTGCCTTATTCTTTTGATTTAAATCTCTTACTCTGATATTTGATCCCCGAACAATAATATTTTCTGCTGGAACATTTGCTTCCTGAGCTTTATCGACTGAGTTATTCACATCTGCTTTTACTGTGAGTAAGGATGCTGGCTCAGTGTTAATGAATATCGCCTCCTTTGAAGTAGTCCCTCCGAACAGATTGAACTCTTGATCGTCCTGTAATTGTTTATTTATTTTAATATTATGAAATAACAAGATATAGCAGTTAAAAAAAATCATTTTTTCACATAACAGAGATTTTAAGAATTTTCATTTGTACATGTTAATTAGAAGACAATAATATTAACGTAGTCAAAGAATGGAAAGAATGGAAAAGGTGTGGAAGAAGTTACCTTTAGTTTTGTAAATACAAACACTCAAACCATAAACTTTCACGTATGCACAATACAAACCACCATGCTCATTTATACATTTCGTAGCCTCTTACCTCTGATTGATGTTGAATCCATCTCTTTGACATTCTAGCAAATAAAAAACAAAGCCACGGATTGCACATAATACATAATAGCTGAAATTTATCAACTGTTTCTTTTGAAAATCTAACCTATGATTTGAGGTTAGTTATTTGTTTAACCGTTGACATGTATTGAGTGCTGTACATACGCATATTATTAATAATAACAATTTAAAAGAAGGATAAATACTTACGACTTTTATTGCGAATGATCCAATAACTCTTCAATAGCAATTACTTTTTTATCCTATACACAAGCCGGCTGAACTGCACAATAGCGAGAGTGCACGTGTTTTCGCGATGACAAATTTCTTTCGCTGCAACAGCTAATTAGGACGGTCATTAGACACAGTAATTAACGGTCTCGATGGTCCATTCGTTGCGGGTCTCATAGTTTCCATAGTGTTTGCTAACTTACCTGTATGTATTTACAACAAATTTACTTAAATTTTACTATACCACATATTAAATAATCCATCCTGAATTTTTACTATAGTAAATAGCATTTTTTAATATGCCCTATGTCAGAAATTCGTAAACGAATACTAAATATTCATATAAACATATTAAATTCCCTTCTAAATTCAAGTTTGTCTCCTGACTCATGAAAAATATAGTAATTTTTCATCGAAGATTTCTCTCCATGTACTTAGAGTAATACATCGTGAGTTGCAAGATATAAAATAACGTTCCTTAATATACTCATTCCAATTGTTACATTTTATAAAGGCTTATAATAGCACTCTAAAAATACTGCGCTATTCTTTGGTGTTTTATCGTGCGCTTCGGCCTAATGGTTACGTCTTAAAGTATATATTGGGTGTATAACTTAATTTTCCACTTTTTTACAAAAAATATTTTTTATTATAAAATATATAAAAACCAAATCAATCCTCAAAATATTGTCCACCGTTTTGATGACCTTGCGCCATCGATCAGGCAACATACGAATAACACTGCGAAAGATACTCGCGGACTTTGAGGCGATAAAGTCGTCGACCAATTTTCGTACGTCATCCAGACATAGGAAGCGCCTACCTTCCAAGGCGTGCTGTATGGACCAAAACAAATGGTAATCAGATGGGGCTATGTCTGGCGAATACGCCGCGTGCGGGAGAACTTCCCAGCCCAAGATTAAAATGGTTTGCTGAGTCGCCCGAGCAACATGAGGTCGAGCATTGTCGTGAAGCAACATAACTTTTCGGCTTCCTTGCCCAGTAAATGGCTTTTTTTCATCAAGTACTTCGTTCAATTTGTTTAGTTGTCGACTGTAGCGTTCTGCAGTAACTGTTTGACCTTTTTCCAAAAGTTCGTAATAGAGAACGCCTTTCATATCCCACCAGATGCAGAGGAGAACCTTTTTCAAGTGGATGCCCTGCTTCGGTATCGATGTACTGGGTTTCCCGGGATCTACCTAAGACTTTTTACGTTTAGGGTTCTCATAATATATATATTTTTCATCTCCCGTCATAATTTTCCACAAAAAATCTTTTTTTTCGTACTTGGCGGGCAGCGAAAGGCACGTGTTTACTCGTTGACCAAGGTTATGTTCGGTCAGTTCGTGTCGAATCCATCTTCCTTCCTTGTGTATTTTTCCCATTGCATGTAATCGTTTGGAGATAGCTGCTTGCGTCACTCCTAACTGATCTGCAAGTTCCTTTTGCGTTTGCGCTGAGTTTTCATCGAGCAATGCTTGCAATTCTGCATCTTCAAATTTTAGGGGCTGTCCAGGGCGCTCTCGGTCACTCAGATCGAAATCGCCACTTTTGAAGCGTTTATACCAATATTTACACACATCGTAAGACACAATATCCTTTCCGAGAGTAGAACAAATTGAGTTGCATGCTTCAATTGCTTTTTTTCCTTGTTGGAACTCGCAGAGAATACAGTGCCGAATGTGCTGCTTATCGGTCGACATCGGATCTGGAGAACCCTAGAATTCGCAGCTTACCCAAGAATTATGACGGGGCGATAGTGTCGAAGGCTTTGCTAAAGTCAAATAATAGCAAGAGTGTAAGCTGCTTTTTGCCTCTAGCAATTCTAATATCGTCCGTCAGTTTCAACTGCTGTCTGCGTACTGTGATGTCGACGGAAACCGACCTGGTGGGGGTAAAGTAAGCTATTCTTGTCTACGTACTCTCTGATTTGGTCATGAGCAATTTTTTCAAGTACCTTGGAAAGGAAGCAGAGTAGCGAGATGGGACGGAAGTCCGATGCTGATGTTGGTGCTACATTTTTTTTAAACGCGATTATTTGTGCTTGTTTCCAAGGCTCTGGAAAAGTGCCCTGAGCAAAGGAGATGTTGAAGATGTTCACAACATAGTTACCAATAACTGGAAGAACTTTCAGTATCACTCCCTGCGGAACTCCGTCGGCTCCCCTTGCCTGCGAGGAAAAATATGATATTGCTAGGACTACGTCGGTGATGTTTAGTGGTCTAAAAGAGAAACCCTCCTCGCTAGCAGAAAGTATAATGTCCATAGCTTCGTCTAAATTCTCAAGGGGAGAAACGAATATTCCGGCGAAGTGATTGTTCAACTTCCTAGCCGTGAAACCACGAACATCCTCCTTTTTATTCATGGGCAAGAGGCCGAGACTACGCATTTCCTTTCAAATATCCTTTTTATGATCAAGAGCTTCCGAGAGACGTTGTTGTAGGAAGGCATGACGCTCTTGAGTTATGCGCGTGTCGACCTCATTGCTCAGCCGAAGGAACTCATCCAGAAGCTCAGCTCGTCCAATACGCTTATAACAACGATGCGTAACATCCCGCTTCTTGATAAGTTCCCTCAGTTCTAGACCAAGCCAGGGAGCGTTATTTTTGTTTATTGTCATAGTTTTTAGCGGTGCTAGTTCTTCTATTGCATTGTTGAGGTTTGTGTTGAAATTTTTTAAAGCACCCTCCAGGTCGTTTTCTATCGAGGGTTTGTTTTGGCTGTCACAGCGTAGTAATACTTCGTTCAAGGACGTTGGGCAGATGTTTTTAAAGTCTCGAAACTTAAAAAAACTCCGTCGGGGATGAGGCTACAAATAAGTCGATCTTTACGCTAATAATCGCGTGTTTTCCGAAGCTACGTAGACATTCATTGTCCTGGCCAAGTACTACGTCATTTGTGTCCGTCATTATAATGTCAATCCACGTGTGGGTAGTTGGTGTTTTGTGGTGAGTAGGACCATGTTCAACTATCTGCATCGATAATTCCTTCGTCAAACATTTTATGGTTATCGCGTCTGCATTGGTTGGATCACATAAGCCCGCGTTAAAATCCTCCATGATGAATTTTGGTCCGTAGGCACTACTAAGATCTTTCAACACTTTAAAGAGTTCAGGATCTTTCTGCATTGCGATCTTAGGAGCTCTGTATATTACACCGACAAGGATTGGGGGAGAGTCACCTTGCTGCACGCTGCAGAATAGGCATTCTGGTTTACCTTGTAAACCTTCCCCTTCCGTATTAGATGTTGCTAGTTTGGTAATCGTGAAATCGTTGCGTACATACAGGACAATTCCTCCCCCGTAGATGTTTCTATCCTGTCGTAGGGCCGTGTACCCATTTATGTCAATGATATGGTCTTCGACTTCGGGACCCAGTCACGATTCTGCTATACCAAAGATGTGGTATGAAGGATCGTTATTTATTAACAAACGAAGCTCATCAATCCTAGATCTTAGTGAGTTTAAATTAAGGAAACCAGCCCTTAAGGAGCCTCCTCCCCCCCTTGTCCTTCGCAAAGCAGACGATCCTAGTCAGGAATGTCGTACCGACCTGCCAGCTTGATCTGCACCCGGCCTGTTGTCCGTTATAGACTTGCATTCATTGTCAATGTTTGAGTTCTTGACAGGCGAGTAGACTGGAGCGGATTGAAAAAGCGCTTTTAAAGCATGCAGATCAGCAGTCAAGGTAAAAACGTGCGCTCGCTCTCTCTTGCGCCTAGCCAGAAATTTACTGCCAGCATGCCAGACATACTTGAAACCGAGCCCGTGTGTAATCGGTTTCAGGTTCTTGAATAGTTGAAATTTATCGTGGGGCAGCATCTCATTGATGAAAACCTTGTGTCGAGCAAGCAGCTGTCAGAGATCGGGCCAAACAGTTCGGGATGGATGTCATTGGTCGTAAGTAAGTTATTGACGAGCGCACGTTTAGCCCGCATGATACTCCTGACCACACTGGAGTTGCTTCGTTGCACTATACAAGATGGCAGTTCCCAAACCTGATCCCAAACCCTCCGCGATTTGAACGCCTCTCCTCTGGGACGGGTCCCGACCGCGCACAACGCGGGCCCCTAATAAGCTGTCACCTTTAAGAGAGGGAACAACAGTTCTGAGAACTGCGAGCTGCCCGTGCTTCATCTGCTGAAGGTGCACTATTGCGCTTTAGTATCCCATTTATAATTAGTTCACAGGACTCAGAACTATCGTTTGTAAACTAGTCCAAAATGTACTATTTTAATTTCTAATGTTAATAAATTTTCTTTTTCCACAACATTATTGAGATTTGAATTTCTAATTAAAACTATGTGGCCAATATCGCGGAAAATTTGCTACTGATGAGTGTAGTAAAAATTACCGAACTGTGCTGCAATTATAGCATAAGCGAGCTCGGTGATTCCCACAAGCCGCACTTCGGCGATTTTGGCCTCTTTTTTCTCAGTGTAGTGTGCGTGTGGAGAATTCGTTACATACCGAGCACCTGTTCTCCGTGTTCTAAAGAAGAGGCTTGGAGGTCAACTTTGTTATCATGTAGCCTGTTGTGGTAGTCGTTGCGGACAGTGCAATTTGAATCGCAGGTTTAAACAAAGTGACCGTTGAAGAGTGACAGTTGAACTCGAGGATGGAAAAAAAATGCTGTGCGATGAGGTGCTGATGCGTGCACTGCGCTTGACTGCCTGGTACAGCTTGTGTTAACAAGTGCTGCTGGTGTTCGCTGCCAAATTGCACCAATGACGATGGCTGGTAGTATTAGCCTATCTAATTGCAGTCCACTCTGTCGGTCATTGAGGTTAGAATATTGTTGTCGGTGGAAAATTAGTTCCTGGCTCATAGTGGACCATGCAATATCATGGTGACTTAGACGGAAAGCTTGAGAGCCGTTGGAACTATTTTCCTGTTGATAAAGACACTCCTCGGAGTGAAGAGGGTATTAGATAAAGTTCTAATAAGGTAAGAGCAAAGAGAAGGCGAACTTACCCCGCCGGCAGCGCTCAAGAAAGGGAGATAGATAGATAGATAGATTTACTTTATTTTGCCATCGCGGCAAAAAAATATTTACAATTGTATTACAATTTGTGTAAGGCTATCAGTCAAATAATATAAAAGCATATGCATCAAATTAGTCAAGTTATTAAAATAACACTATGATGGTGACGTCAATAAAATAAAATAGATACGAACAATAAAACTTCGCAAGTCACAGAAATACATAAAATTTTGAGGTCAAAAAATTAAAATAGTCATGAACAATAAAACTTCATAAGTCAAATAAATAAAACAAATAAAATGAATAAAATGAACAAAATGAACACAATGAATAAAATGAACAAAATGAACAAAATGAAGAAAATGAAGAAAATGAAGAAAATGAAGAAAATGAAGAAAATGAACAAAGCGAACAAAATGAACAAAATGAACAAAGTGAACAAAGTGAACAAAGTGAACAAAGTGAACAAAGTGAACAAAGTGAACAAAATGAACAAAATGAACAAAATGAACAAAATGAACAAAATGAATAAAATAAATAAAATAAAATCAAAAGTCTAGCATGTGCACCATTGTATTAACAGCGCCGCTAACCATCTACGGGAGAAAGACTAAGGATCTAAACTGTTACGTTTAGTTCAGGTTGCGTTAAGAAATTCCAATTTAAATTTTTTAAAGAATTGATTACTTTCAACGCGTGTTCGCGTGCTGGACCCGAGTGTTCATTCCACCAATGGATTTTCCTTATTGTATTGGGAAAGATTCGTTTCTTGGGAAAGTTTCCGGTGCCTCGATACTCGAAAGCGGCCAGGTCATGGCCCAAGGCGAATGCAAAGATGAAAACTCGTATCCTGGGGAAGTCTTCGGTGCCTCGGTACTTGAAAGCAGCCAGGTCGTTGCCCAGGGCGAGTCTTAGAAGGAAATTGGGGAAATGGTGGTTTTGGTGGGTGGAGTAGTTATCAATAATTAAGGAAAATTTTTTTAGAGGTATGATTTTATTTGACGCATATGTTACAAAAGGAAGCCAGTATTGTAAGGCCAGAGCAGTGCTCCCGCAGCTCTTACTTCTACTTTTCGTAGAGAGAAAATGCGTGCCCGTCGGAGCGGGCTAGCCGTATTTATACCGGTCGGCTATCTATCCATCTCCCTCATTTGCATACCTCTCCCACGGGCAGTGCCGCCGCACCGCTACACATTGGTGGGGAGAGTAGCGGAGTAGGATGAGAGGAGAGGCCGCGCGCTATGCTGCTTTGCATATGTGCCCTATGGTGGGGGCAGTCGCCGCTTTGTGTGTGACGGAGTAGCCGTATTACAGGCGTCGGCTCGCACGGAAGGGGTATGAGAAGGAAAGAAGGAGCGGGTTTTGTTGTGGGTGTATATGTACGCTAATTTCTGGCGGTCGGTAGCGCAGCGACCGTTACAAAACTTAGTTGGTGCTGACGGACCGCCGTCTTGAAAGACTGGTAGGAGAGAAGGTGACGAAAGGACGGAGGGAGAGAGTTGCAAAGCCGGGCGCCCTGGACGAGAAACGCCCTGTCGCCTGTCTTGTAGTTCATGGAGGGGACTCTCAGCTCCGGTTGCACACCTCTACTAGTCGCCCTGGGCTCGCTCTTTGTAAAAAATGCAGCTAAACAGCTAGGCTCACGCAGCTGTATAGTCTTATATAGTAAAAGAGATGCAAAATAAAGCCTGCGTGAGTCAGAACGAAGCCAACCCAGGCGTCTAACAAAGGGAGTAATATGTTCGTCTCTCTTGGCTCCAGTAATGTACCTCACACATGAGGATCTCAATCGCTGCACTCTTACTCGCAGTTCGTCCGTAGCGTCCAGATACACGACCGAGCAATAGTTCAGATGCGGCTGAACTAAGGACTCAACTAACCGTTTGCGTAAAGTCTCGGTGGTACATACCCTTATAAACCGCAAGCTGTACAAGGCTTTATTAACTTTCTTAGTCACTGTGTCAATGTACGGTTTCCATATCAATTTACTATCTAGAGTAACACCTAGACTCGCAACTTCGCTACTGAATGGGATGTGCTCTCCAGTATGCATGACAATGCCTGGCAAATCCAGTGAGTTAACGAAGTTAACATTTTTCCTGGAGCCAAAAACAATTGCTTTGGTCTTGCCAACGTTGAGATGAAGACCAGAGCGCTCAGCCCATCCAGCCCAAAAGAGGAGTTGAAGATCCTCTTAGAGTCCATCTCACGAGATGCGACCAATATACCGACAACACCTCTATTACCTCCAAAGCGACTACTACCGGCTTGAATTCACAAAATGATGCTCATTCAATTAGGCCCACACATTTAGGCAAAGCAAATGAGAAATACCCAAAGATTAGAATAGCGCAGCTCAACATGAGCAGATCCACACAAGTTGCAGGCGAAATCCGCAGTCTAGTGGCCGCAAACAAACTCGATATCCTGATATTGCAGGAACCTCCTACAAGGAGTCGAGGCGGAGTTCACTCATGCAAAGGAATGGGCATCAGCACCAAAATGATGGCTTCGCACACACAAAAACCGTGGGCGGCGATAGCAATAACAAATCCGGATTTAGAATCTCTCTATGTCTCGCAGCTAAGTAACCGACACTGTGTATGTGCGGAAATCATAGCACCCAGCTTCTCCTTCTTTGTTGTCTCACACTACTTTCAATTCAGTGATGACAAGGAGGAACACCTCCGACACCTGGAAAAAGTGCTTAACTCTCTGAGGGGGAAAAGACTAATTATAGGCATGGACGCGAACGCAGAATCGTCTCTTTGGAGCCCTAGAGGCACCTATGACGGTGGAGCGAATATCAACTCCCTTATATCTGCGTTCGATCTAGAAGTCTTAAATAACACAAGCCAGCCCCCCTCCTATGAGACCGAAAACGGGAACTCATTCACCGACGTTACCCTTGTGTCTCAGCCCATGAGCAGATTTGTCTGTGACTGGAAGGTAAGGAGGGGCTGGACAAGCAGTGACCACAACTCGATTGAGATCAGAATCGGCGCTCCAGCTGCTGGCAGTGACAGGCAAAGAAACGTCAACCGCTTTAATTTAGATAAAGCGGACTGGAAAAAGTTTTCCAAGAGCCTCACAAACCTCTCGAGGTTGAAACTGGAGTCTCGTACCCTGAGCTCTCCCGAAGAGGTGGATGCGATGGCTAAAGATTTAACGGAGGTCATGCCTCGCAAGAGGAGTTTTAGGCGCTCAAACCCCTGGTGAACACAGGACCTTACTAGTAAGCAATCTGAGGTACAGAAACTTAAACGTGCGTTCAAGGATGAGAACGATTGTACCAAAAGAGCGGCTAAATACCGCAAATTTCAGGAAGTTAACACAGCCTACAAAAGGCAGATTAAAAACGCCAGAACTGAGAGCTGGAGAGACTTCGTTACAAAGGAGGGTAACGAAGAACATTTTGGATTTGTGTATAAGCACACAGCGGGCAAGTCCTGCCCTCAGACAGCTATCAGCTCTGTTAGAACCGAGTTTGGTGCCACGATGGGCCTCCAAGAAACAAATCAATCTCTCCTTGATGCACACATCCCAGACGACAACACACATGATGACACGCTTAAAGAAATTAGGGACGATGTCTTGGAACCTCCGGACACCGAAGACTCTCCTGCTATCATGCAGGCAGAAGTTAAACTTGCTATTAAAACACTTAAAAACAACAAAGTTCCAGGGAAGGACCTCATTGAGGTTCTAACCCTTAAGAAGACTTTTGGCCTAATACCCAAGGAAATAACAAGGCTCCTTAATGGTTGCCTCGAACATTGGATCTTCCCCAAGGTGTGGAAGACTGGCCTGCTCAGACTTATCCTCAAGGGAATGGACAAAGATGAAATGGAACCAAGATCGTACAGACCAATTTGCTTGTTGTCTGTTATTGGAAAACTCATCGAGAAAATTCTTGTCTCAAGACTTTCTCAATCAGTTCTTGCCCCCGAACAGCTCTCTGATCGTCAATTCGCTTTCACCCCGGAGAAGTCGACGGAGGACGCTATCGTGGCGCTAAGAGAAATTGTCGAAAACACAAACACAAAATACCTGCTAGGCTTGTTATTCGACGTCCAGGGGGCGTTCGATAATGTCCTCCATGCAATGATTCTTCAAGGACTTAAACAAAAAGGATGTCCTAGTAACATCTATAGACTGATGCAAAATTACTTCACTGATAGAAAAGTCAAGATTGCATGGAGCGACCAAGAAGTTTCTGAGCGAGCAACAAAGGGTTGTCCTCAGGGCCCTGTCATGGGTCCGCCTTGCTGGAACATCTCCTTTGACTTGCTACTCGTAGGCATAGATCAAATGAACGTTTCCTTCCTTGCTTATGCAGATGATCTTATCGTTCTGATAAAAGGTGACTCCAGAAGGGAGATTGAGGGAAGAGGCCAACAGGTCGTTGACAGAGTTTTAGATTGGAGCAAGATTTCAGAGCTCAAGATCTCTGAGTCGAAGACCGAAGGAATCTTCGTCGAAGTACAAAACGTTCCCGAAGGAAACGTAGAGGCAGACATTTCTAGCGGGTGCGACCGTCCAGATAGGAAGCGTAAAACCAACAAAAATAGTCTGCCAAAAACCCAACTAAGAAACCCAACCCAACCCCGTCATCAAACTAGGACAGAAAACCATCCGAATCAAAGAGAAGGTAAGATACTTAGGCGTTATAATAGACAAAGGATTTAAATTCCACTCTCATTGTTTATACTTGAGAGATAAGGTCGCACCTCTCTTTCAAAAGATGAAAAGGCTCGCCAAGAGAACTTGGGGGATCAAATACGGAGCTGCTTCCTCCGTCTTCAAAGCAGTCTTCGGACCCGCTGTAGTATATGCCGCTGCAGGATGGGCAGAGAGTTTAAATGTTAAAAACGTAAAAGTTCTTAAAGGTATTCTACACACAGCACTCCTTCCAACTGTGCAAGCCTACAGAACAACGTCTAATGACGCCTTATGCATACTTTCGGGAACTCTTCCTATTGATATTCTCCTTGAGCAGCGGTTTGCGCTCTATGAGTTAAGAAAAGGCAAAGAAGCCAAGATAGGTAGGCAGACCATTAGTGGATGGTCTTTAGAAAAGGAGAATATCATGAAAGAAGAAGCTATTAACATGTGGCAGTCCCAATGGCAATCTTCAGAAAAGGGACGTACCACCTTGGCCTTCTTCATGGACGTCACAGAGTGTCTTAAGGCTGCTTGGATGAAGCCGGACCATTATAGTACCCAGGTTCTTACTCAACACGGAGACTTCGCTGAAAAACTAAACAGCTTCGGACTAGTAGAAAGTGGAACGTGCTCCTGTAGGGGTTCAGGATTCCTCTAAGCACCTGCTCTTCGACTGTCCAAAAAACTCTAAACTCAGGAAAGATCTTCTCGATAAATTTGGGCGCACTGAGTGGCCCAGCGAAGCACATTTCTTCGTTGCTTCCCCAGAATTTTTCGACCTTTTTATGCAATTCCGCAAGGAGGCACTTGTCGCCAAACTTGCCATTTCTCATCAACCATCCACGGACCAAAGAGGCCGGGATTAATAACTAAGCTCTAAAATCCTCGAGCAAAAGTTCGGATGCGTTCTATAAATAAATCGTCCTGTGGGGCAATAATTATGGAGATCCGGGCGGGATCTCGTGAGCAAGCCGCCCCGTGGTTCCCCGTAGACGCGTCAATCCGACGGACTAAGAACCGTCGGTTTGACGTTACAAAATTGCTCATCCTGTGATCAACTCTTGGTCAGGTGTGTTTGACTGGCATATGAGTTATGAGTTCCCTGGGTTCGGGAGTTGGTCCCGTTCCAACAGGCATAGGCGGATTTTTCCAAGTCTCGATTAGCTCTATTCTCTGAAGCGGTGCTTCAAAGGTTGGTGGATTTGTTGGCTCCTTTTTTCCGGAGGCCTGCATGTCTTTCTGAAATCGTATCAGGCGGGTCCAAGGAGAGTCTCGCACTCTCGCATACCCCCAAGTAATATAATGTCCCTATCTACCTTCTAGCGAAACCAGTGCCAAGGGAACGGGCTTGGAAAAATTAGCGGGAAAAGAAGACCCTGTTGAGCTTGACCAGAGATGCAAAATGACGGTCATTTTAAAAAATGTCATATGACACTAAATAAGACTGTCTTTTGACCGATGTGACCGTCACAACTTGTCACGATAAGTTTTCTATGTTAAATGACGGTCCTATTTTAAATGGTCACAAG
>JAWWEQ010049299.1:0-13798 GCA_035583055.1 Torymus tubicola
CGAACATAGCTGAGCGGCCGGCCTCGCGAGTAGCTATATCGCGAGCTCCCTACTCCACGAAATCAAGTTGAGTTCGCCTCAGCAAGTACTAGGGTACGAGCAGTCTTAAATAATAACAAATAGCTATTTATAAAACTGTTACAATGTTTTTGTTTATATTTATGCTATCTGCTGCTTCAAATTGATATGCGTTTTAACCGTCCTATCGTCGATAATGTAGATACTTTCTTAATCGATCTAGTAGAAATCGTACGGCGTAAAGACGAAAGCTTTTTCGAATGAAAAAGTAGTATAATAATTTTCTGTAAGAAACTGACAATGCCGAGAGATAAATATTTAACTGATCACGAAAAAGGACGAATTCAAGCATACCGTGAAACTGGGTTAAGGCTTAGAAATATATCACAAAAACTTGATAGATCTGTGAAAATTATTCGTAGTTTTTTAAAAGATCCTGCACTTTATGGTACAAAAAAAAAAGGTGGACGAAAAAGAAAGATCACGCCTCGATTGGAAAAGGCAAATTGTTAACATAGCTAGTAATTCCATGTTTAGAATAAAATCAAAAGCCGTTTACCAGTAAACATTTCCCAATCATCGATACATCGAGTATTGCAACGGTCTACTATTATCACTAAACAAAAAATGCAGAAAGTTCCAATATTATTGTCACGACATAAAGAAGCTAGATTAGATTTTGCTAGATTGAACATGACTACAAACTTTAAAATTGTAAATTATTAACGTTTTTGAGTAACAACAAATTGTGATAATTTTTAATTTTCAAGGTGGTATTCTCAGATGAAAAAAATTTAACCTTGATGGACCAGATGGGATCCATTCTTACTGGAGTGGTTTACGAAAAGAACCACAATACTTCTCACGCAGAAATTTTGGTGTTGTCAGCTTAATGGTATGGGGAGAATTCAATTCTCATGGAACTTTGCCGTTGGAGTTTCCATCTTGCAAAATGAATTCAGCAGAGTACATTCATGTGTTAGAAGATAACTTATTACCTTTTATGGATAATAATGAACATTTAGATCTCATTTTTCAGCAAGACAATGCGTCAATACTTGGGAGTCGAGAAACTAAATAAAGGTTTTCTGATAATGATATTTTGGTTTTGAAGTGACTTGCGTGTTCTCCGGACATGAATTCTATAGAAAATCTTTGAGATATTCTTGTACGTAAAGTTTATGCCAATAATAAACTCTGTGCAAGAGTTGGAAAATGCAATTCTGCAAGCATGATGAGAGATTGACGCTGATACCATTAATAAATTAGTCACCAATATGCAGAGCCATATTTTTGAACTAATTGAAAACATCGGTGGACAAACAAAATATTAAAATTAAATTCAAACTCAATTAAAATCTTAAAATGCATATATTTCATACATTAATTTAGTCAAATTTCTATTCTCTTGTAAGGAATTAATGCAAACTAGTATTTTATAAGGACTTAATGTATAAAAATAAAAGTATTACTTTGTTTAATAGAGAATTTGTTAAGTGATTCTATAGTTATGGGACGGAAAAATTGTTAATAATTTGTTCATTTTTTAAATAAAGTTAAATTTAAATAAATTTAAATTTAACTTAAATAAATTTAAATTTAACTTTACATAAATTTAAATTTTTTATGGCTTTTAACATCTTAAAGCGATTGATTTCGTTTTGGTTTTATGTTTGAATCATGTAAAAAAAGTCCTAACTGATTATCACATTAATTTACGAGACTTACACTACTTATACCGTGCGACAATTAGGTGTTTCTATAGTTTTGGGACGCACTGTATAATTTCGATCTAAAAATGATTTAAATAATTTAAACTATAACGTATAAAAGAAACTTTTTTATCTAATTAATTGCTTTTTAGAACACATACAATCTATTTGCCCAAAAATTTTGTTATAAAATCTATTTTTTTTATTAGATTTTGTTACTATATCTGTTATTCTAAAGCCAAAAAAATAGTTTGGATAAAAAATGAAAACAAATTTCGGAGAATATGATAATTGAGCTACAGATATTTGATATCTTTCAACTGAATAAAAACTTGGTTTTCGTTCTCTTTTGTTTTATAAACTATTGATACGAGAACCTTTTCATAAAAGTGTCTTAAAATTAAATAAATATAAATATTCATGATATTAAATAAGAATTACAAAAACTATTAAGTTTATGAGTTCCGAATTAATTATAAAAATATAATAGACTACATTATCAAATTTTAAATTCAATGGGTAATTGTCTTGTGAGAATTTCATAAATATCTGTTTTTGTAAATCGACCTCATGTTGATCGAAAATATGACAACAATTTACTAATATTCCCCATGATTTTCTCTCTTGTATCTATGTGTATCTTCGGCTAAGAAGTGTAGACTCAGTTGCACATCTGTCAGCTAACATTAGCAGAAATCATATCCACATGTTATTTGAGCAGTTAGTTTCCGTAGATTGTGATTATTTCAGAGATGTTTCTTTTAGATTCTGATTATTTGCGTAAGTGAGTAAATTTAGAGATGAAAATTGAATGTACTACACGTGAAGATAAATCTGAAAAGATTTTAAAGTATAATATTATAAGCGTGTTGTGACAGTATTCTTTAAAGTGTACCCCATGTTAAAGTAGGCAAAATTCCACTATTAATGAAAGCAAAAAATGACAATGATTTCATATAAGTATACTAAAAAAAGATTTCTACGATTTTTTCGGGGACCTATCTCCCCTCCGTACACCTCTAAGGCCCAAAAACCGTATTTTTCCAAAAAAAATTTTTCTCCGGTTCCTTAATATTAAAAATATTAAAAAAAATATGAGAGTATAACTTGTGAACAGTATTTTTACTCAATTTTTTTTTAGCTTTTGCCGCATTTAATACCTAATTTAAAAAATTAATAGAGAATTAAAATTTATTTTTTCTCAATTTCTTATATATGTACAAGACTAAGTAGTACCTTTACTGACTCTTAAATAAACAGATATATTACTTTCGAATTTACGTTGTCAATATTTGATACATTTCAATACAGCTGATATGTTTTTGAGTATGAAATCGGTTAGAACACTACGAAAACACCCTACTGTTTGTATAAAAGTTCGTATTATTTGTCATTTTCCTTATTTTTGGTTAGATTATTGAGCAAGAGGATTGCCGAAGTGGGAATGGTTCACGCACACATAAAACCACTCACACGGACACGCACGCAAGCACGTACGGACACACACAAACACACGAAAAAATATACGCGTGTAAACACATACATCGACTGTGGCCTACATGTCGATATCAGCAGGATCGACACCAGCTGGGAACATCGGTCGACGGCACAGCTAAGGCTAAGGCTCAAAATTTATCGCAGACCATCACAGCGATATGTGATGCTTCTAAATCCATGAAGACAAATATGACGGACGCATACCTGTCTACTGGTGGAACAAGGACATTGGGGTAATGTGTGTCTTCGTCCTAGGGGATTACAGAACACCAGGAATACAGCTAAGCTAACAGGAGTTACTGAATTTGTACGGAATGGATGGCATGACTGGTCAGCTATAAAGACAGGTGCTCTGAATCTTCCTTATATTTCGAAAGACACTTTCATCTCATGCTTAAGTGAAGGAATTTCCGCGGTACAGTTGAAGGTACAGAGGTTGGTACTGTTTCTTAAGGGTAATAAATCTCCGGAGATATCCGCGTATTAACCTCTTTTTATACTGCATAGGTTTATATGTACAAGGTGCGTTTAAGATGGCCAGGTGATATAAAATCATGTTAGCCTTGCAAAACATAAGAGTGCCATTGTATTTTTGAAAAGTCATCTGGTGCTACCTACCGGACCGAACCCTTCTTTATGGAACGCCGACATTCATAAGATCATAAATGGAGTGCCGCAGGGCTCGGCACTGGTATTCCCAATCTGGAACGTTCTGTACGACGATTTGCTTATTAGGTAACCACTCCCAGTGGTGGTGTCGATGGTAGTCAATGCGGACAATATAGCCCCCATCGTCTTGGCAAAAAGCATTGAAGATGTGAATATCTTAGAGATAGCACAATCGATATAGTAGAGAATTGGTTGAACGATCATGGATGATTTAGTCTTGCTACCGAAACGACCAAGAGGATTTATAAAATATTATGGTAAAGTGTGGAAATGACTAAATAATTTTTACCAAATAATTTATGTATTTTTATCCCAATCACGGTTTTGGTATTTAATAGTGGCTCCTTGGTAGGCAGGAGATTCAAGTGAGAAGAGTGAAGTACCCTTGTACTAGAGAGAGAGAGAGAGACAGAGGGAGAGGGAGAGAGAGAGAAAGTGTAAAGTCGTACGGTCGTGTCGTCCCCGATATTGACCTACCTTCCAAATTTTCGAATCTTGTCATTTATTTATTTCAAAGAAAAAGAATATGAAAATTTATGATCGCCGCACGTAGGACGCCGCATTCTTGCTAGTCTCAAAGATAATGTTTGAAAGCGAAAGTTTTCTCACAAGACAAAAATATTTTCTCCTATCCTCTCTTATATTAATATCCATGTTCGCTAAAATGATGGGAACGCGAAAAATAGAAAGAGACAGATAGGTGTGTATTACTAAGGAGTGTGATAGCAGATGTATCATTGACGGTCAATGTTCAAAACATGATGGTAAAAGAGTTACGTGTCGCAATGAAACTGTAGATTACGCTGGACACTACTTCAACGTCTACCTGACAATTAAAACGGCTTTTGCTAAACGTATGTCAGATGTAAAGTACATTGATTCAGAGAATAAGTTTCAAAACACGTCGCTGTGATGTTCGTTTTGATTTGACATTTGACTAGAGAAATTATATTTCGTATGTATAATATTTGTATAAATATGTTTATAAAGGTTACGATGCTGCAAATATTATAGTTGAAGAGTCAAATAACGTGAGCGTAATTAATCGCGATGAAGTTCGTAGTTTTATAGAACCTCGATATGTTAGCCTAGTTGAAGCATGTTACCGTATTTCAGCCTTTACAGTGTAAAAGTCAGAGTATCATATGGTTAGCCTAAACAACAGCCAATTGTAATTAATGATATTGATGATAGCGTTGCTGTGGAGGCTACATTAAATCGAAGCAGTACAGTATTAGCTTACTTTGATTTGAATAAACAAGATATTTCAGCTAGACAATACACTTATACTGAAATTCGGGCTCATTATGTCTTTAACCATCATAATGATAATAGTCATAAAGTTTATAGATGATCAAAACGGAAGTCTCATTATAATTGTATTGGATGTGTGTATTCTGTAAGACCAAGTCAGGTAGAGTTATTTCGATTAAGAATACCTTTATTAAATTGTGGGGCGAAAAAAGTTTTAATGAACTAAAAAATGTAAATGGTGTTCAGTATATGACGTTTTCGGAAGCTTGCTTAGTATTAGGTCTTATAGATGATGATGAGGAATGGAGTCGAGCTATGCAGGAAGCTGTAAGTTGGATGATGCCATGTAGTTTACGTTTGTTCTTTGTTCGTATTTTGATTTATTGTCTAACCTGTGTATCCAGAGGAATTTTGGGAAAATTTAAAAGATGCATTATCAGAAGACTTTCTCAGATTATATGGAGACCATACTAAAGCCCACAATTTAGCTTATTCCATTATTTGTAAAACGTTGATAGCTGAAAACCATGATATTGTGAATTTTCCGTCGATGCCTCAGTTAGAAGTGAATAACTACATTGAGGATAGTAATGAATTATATGGTAACTTAGCAGATATGGGGAATAGACAATATAATATGTTAAACTGTGATCAAAAAGAAATTGTTGATACAATTTTAAAAGTATCAAATGTTATTGATTATAATAGCTCCAACTGTTTTTATATCGATGGTCCTGGTGGCTCTGGGAAAACGTTGATATATACAACATTGTATAATTTATTAAAAAAGTCAAAGTAAAAATGTTTGTTGTATGGCTTTTACTGGAATTGCTACAACGTTATTACCTAAAGGAATGACGGTTCATAAAGTACTAAGTTTACTTGTACCTTTAGTATTCGATTTTTCATCTAATATTGCTGTGCAATCAAAGGAAGCGCAATATTTCATCAAACAAAATGTGTTTATTTCTGTTTGCGAATTATCAACATTTGAATTTCCCGCGGTTGCGCAATTAAGGGACTACTCAGTAGGTGGTCGCGTGACGGCAGCACTCATCAGCTACTCTCTCCGGAACAGCTGACTCGCTACACTGATTAGCCGAGTATGGCAAAAACTCATGCTGTCTCTCTCACTTGTACGCATGTAAATGAGGCGAACATGGAGCTCATATTACATCAAAGGACACACTCATTTATACGAGCCATGCCGTTAAAGTGATTCTGCACGGCGGGTGGCTATCCATCAACCAAAATTGCAATTCAAATGGCCGATGTTTCTAAATGAATCTCTTATTACTCAATAGCAGAACTCATCAACTCACTGTACATTATTAGCAACTGCTTTGGCATGGTATGACTCATCGGTCCCATATCACAAACTCAGAATGCTCATAGACTCAGGTGCTGAAGGCTCATTCATCTCCAAGAATACGATTGATTCACTCAACATTAAACATTCATCTGTACCGATGAATGGAATTGGAATAGGATCACTGCTCACATTATATGCCAAGTCTCATCAACTCTGCCTTCAGAGAAATGTGAGCAGCTCAGCTGGAACCATACGAATAAATTAACCTTGTCAGTTCCTAGCTTTTGAAAACCTCAAACAGTGGAAGTTATCGTCGTTGCGGATTACTATGATCAAATCATCAAGCCCAATCTCATAAAAGGAAGTGCAACTGAACCAGTTGCTCAACCCCATACTAGAGATACTCACGGACGCTATCAAGTAAGGTTGCCTCTCACCAAATCAGCTGATGTTCTGGCAAACTCATTCAACAAGGCTCAACGTGCCTCAATGGAATCCTTACAAATGCCCTTACACAGAAAGTCAAAAAGTTACACTCACTGCAGCCACATCATATTCGGAACATTCATGGTCAATCAATACTCACCACTCAACAGATCATTCAGTATTATTGGCTAGTTTCTGCTACCTTATGATCGTTTCAAGGCGAAATTCAACAGAGACGAGATTGACATCTGATATTATCAGCAATTAGGAAATCTTCTGAATCAAGGAAACTCAGCAAGTTCATCTCCATTCTGAACTCCTCATGCTGAAATATCTCAAGTCCCACGAAATCATCTACTCAATAGCTTGACTGCATGTATAAACTCAGAAAAGAACTCATCACTGATCATTCGGAATTCTCACATATCAATATTCTCGGTGGCACCGAGAATACTCACTTTACACACATCAGGCAGGAAATTTGGATTATTGGAAGCTAAGCTCCGGCCAAGTTATTTACTCGAGATTCTGTAACTTGTGCAAGGTCGGACTGATCGGACTCAGCAATTCATGGGGATAACTATCCAGGACGCTGGACCACCCCATTACCATCCTTTACTTACACTGGGATCAATTTAGCAGGACCACTCATCAACTCATCGAAGGAGCGTGAATCCAAATCATACACGTGCTGGATTTGTATTTGTGTGCTCTCACAGCATTGTCATCAGCTGCTCATCTATCATTCCATGGATACTCAACCCACTATTTAGACACTCACTTTGGCTTTTGTTCTCATTAATAACTTATGAAACTCAATTTCTCACTTGGTTTCTAAACTTCAATGAATTTCAGCTGTCCAGATGGCGACTTCTCAATGGATGACTCAGCAGGTCTGGCAGCAATAGTCGACTCAACAATAGTCTCAATCTACTTCAACAAGGCATCACTCATCCTACGAAATCAATTGAAGTTCATGGTACTTCAACTGATTTCGTACTCAACACGGATAATCATCAAATAGTATATGGCTACTCTCAGAAGATATTGGACTACTTCACCAAAGAACTTACAACCTCACAAGAAGAAACTCAAGGCGGCCATTTCTCAATCTACTCAGAATTCAGCCACTCGCCGTCGTGCCAGTACTATCGGAATTAAATCAACCTAGCGGTTGATGGCGGGCGGAATGTTTGGGAATTATCAACATTTGAATTTCCCGCAATTAAAGGACAACTCAGTAGGTGGTCGCGTGACGGCAGCATTCATCAGCTACTCTCTGCTGAACAGCTAACGGACTAACAGCTACACTGATTAGCCGAGTATGGAAAAAACTCATGCTGTCTCTCTCACTTTTACGCATGTAAATGAGAGAGACACTGATTTGATTTACGCCGCGATGACAAGTTCAAAACGAAGAAGACGGATGTACTCTCTCTCTCTCTCACTCACTCTCTCTTAGTCAGTACAACGTGTTCGCCATGCGGCCGCGTGTACTCTTCTTACGGTATACCCAAGTCTCAGTGTGACGACCACGTGGAAAACACAGTGTGTAATTTGGGCAATTCTCATGGAAGAAGTTCAAGTATACAATTGCGTATATATACAAGACGGCTGTTTTGGACCGAGTCACGCCGATTCTTGCGGGATCTAGTAAGCGAGTTATTGTGTTAATTACGCGCCGCGTTTGTAGATTGGGTGTGAGTGAGAGGAAGAGAGTGTGTGTGATTAGCACGAGAAGCCGCTCGCACGAGAAGAGATAGCCGCGGTCCCGTGGTAGCTCGTGCGTGAGAGTCCCGCTGACGAAAGATATGAGTCTCAGCTAGAGATTTTAGTGGAGAGTCGTACGCGTATACGTGATTGCCTGGCTCCCTATTTCTTATAAATTTGGCGATCACGTTTTACTAGTAACTGTGGGAAAAAGCTTGTGTGCACGGAAACCGGGACTAACGGTTACGCGAACTGCTAATTCCGTGTCATAGTACTTCCCATTGCAGCTTTTTCCACTACGGTACTTTCTATTGCAGCCCTTTCCACTACGGTACTTTCTATTGCATCTCATTCTACTATGGTATTTCTATTGCAGCTCTTTCTACTACGGTTATTCCCTATTACAGCTCGTTTCCATATTCGTATGTTTACTCAGAAAACATTGTTTTAAATATAAGAAAAATGATGTAATTTATTGAAATGATTAAATTATTTATTTTTTAATTAAATTTTTGTTAATGTACTAGATATTCATTATGTGTATTGACATGTAACTCATGACGCGATAGACTGACGCCTCATGAGTGCTGGATCAACTGAGAATGAGATGTAGAGGGAGATAGCTAGCATAATACATATGAATATTTTGTTATAAAAAAATACAGTAAATTGTTTGCGAGATATTTATGGCGATTTCTATTGAATATTATCTATTAAGTTATTCAAATAATTATATGAATCAGTTCTGAGTTACATTTGGATTCTTTTATTTTTAAATCCGTAGAAATTTTGGCGGTAATTTCAGTTTATATTTCATATATATGTTTTATATATCGTAACAACCTAAAGTTTACAGGCACGCGTAGTGCACCGAACACTCTAGTGTATTAAATTGTAAGATGTAAATACTATTAATTATTAAATATAAGTCCATTATATGCGCAAACGTTTAATTTTACTTAATTCATAAAGCAACATTTATAAATACGTGTAATATACGTATACTCTAATTTAGTAAGTAATTTTAGTAATACTTAAAATTTTTGTATGCAAGTTCATTAAATGCATAAACGTTTAGTTTTATTTAGTTCATTAAGATAACATTTATATTCAGAGTTCTAGAATATGTTTCTTAGCCTTAAGTATATGTTTGAAACACCATAGGACTGTAACAATAAATACATATAACATACATACATACACTATTAATGAACACACGTGGATTTTGTAAATAATTTTTAATAATGTAATGAAAGTTAAATGTTTAACAAAATAAGCAGAGAAATGTCACAACTAGTGTCATCTCTGTGAAAAAGGCAAAAACCATAGTTTTATTAAAAATTTAAATAAACTTATATTTTTGATATTACAAAATTTAGATATAGGGAGCTAATATCCGTGCACTATAAGAAAACTACTCTATATATAGATATAATGTTTACATTTTGCGTTTCAAAATATACATAATGTATATCTATATATATGGAAATTCTCTAACAGTGTGCAATAATATTTCGAAAGTCTGCGAACACGGATATGTAGCCCTTTAGTCTGTCGCACAATAGTAGTTTTCGTTACTAGAGCTTAAGGTTGAACTTTACGCACCGAATGGCGATCAAGGCGTACGAGAGTGTAAAGTTTACGTCCGTGTAGTGAACATTTATTTTATAGTATAACGTACTTTATACTACGTAAAAAATCCATTTTTATCGTTTCATTACTATTGCTCCGAATTATTATGTGTGTGTTTATTGGGGTGTCCGTTATTTATCACTATTTGTTTTTATTCAGAGGTCGGCTAATATATTGTTTCAGTAGCACAAAAAAAATAGTTTGATATATTTGTGTGCGTGTGTGTGTGCGCGTTTGTGTGTGTGTGTGTGTATGTTTTGTGCCTGAGGAGGGAAAATCTTTCATAAGATACCCACAGAGTGGGTAGTGTCGAGATTCCTACCGACTAAAACGCCACCTCTTCGGTTCTCCTTGATCCTTTTTCCCCTCGTGGGACTGCCGCTAGGTATTTCTTCGCGGGGGAGGCATTAGTTAACTTGCTTTTCCTACCGTTCTTCCTTCCCTACATCCTCCAATCGGTGTTAATCAACTGGAGGTTCAGGGTGGGGAAGTCTCTTCTTTCTCTTTTGCATCATCGTCTTCTTTCTTTTCTGCATCATCGTCTTCTTCTTGCTGCATCGTCCGGTCGTCTTCTTATTTCTTCTTTTTAACCGTCACAGCTACTTCTCCTGGAGAGTATATACATGCGAGCGATCACCTTGTCCTATGGATGAAGATTCCTCTGCATCAGTGTAGGAAGCTTGCTATTCCATAGTCTGGCGCCCTGTACTTCTTGCTCGGTGCTCATTCCTCCTCTTCTCTTTTCGAAGCTCTTCGATGGTTTCTCTGGCGAAGTCTGTCGTGGCTTACGCTTTCAAGTTTCCGTCTTTGTAGATTAAATCTCGAGCATGTAAAGACTACATGTCCTGCGTCCTCCTCTATTCCATAGCATGATGCACAATTCGATGAGTCGTCATGTTTATACTTGTACAAGTACTTCCGGAAACATTCGTGTCCCGTGAGCAGCTGTGTCAGATAGTAGCATGTTTCTCCGTGTTGGCGGTTGACCCATTCCGCTATCTGGGGGATGAGCTGGTGGGCCCATCTGCCTTGGTCGGAGCTATCCCACTGGTCCTGCCAGTGTTGCAAACTTTTCTGCCTTTCTCGTTTCCTGCAGTTGTCTGTAACCAGCTGTCCATGGTTTCTGTGCTAGTACATTATTCCCGAGATTACGTGTACGGCGTCTCTAGAAACGGTTCTAAATCCACTGCAGACTCTTAGTGCCATTTGCCGTCCTACTGGGTATATCCTTCTCTGGCATTCCTGCATCTGTAATGCGCTTGCCCAAATAGCAATACCTTAGGTCAGTATCGATGTACCACTGACGCTAGGAGGCCACGTCATCTCGGTTTAGGCCCCCCTACATTTGGCATGAGGCGGAATAGTGTTCCTCCAACTGCTGCTGCCTTAGTGCTGGCTTGTTCGACTTGATCATTGAAATTGAGGCGTGCATCAATCATTACCCCCAGATAGCGGATAGATGGTTTGGACTCAATTTCATGCTCCCCAACCTGCAGTGTGATCGTTTTGCGGATCTTTCTGCTGGTTATGAGCGTGACTTCCGTCTTGTGCTTGGCCATCTCGAGACCTGATTTATTCATCCAGTCGGTATACCTTTTCAATGTTACGTTGAATAGGGTTTTAATGTCCTCAAGGTACTTGCCTACAATTACAAGCGCTACGTCGTCTGCAAATGCGACGGGCATTATCATCCTTGTGATCCTTAATTATTCTTATCCTTAATATATCCATAAGAGCGGTCCCAGTACCGAGCCTTGCGGCACTCCTCCAGTTCCTCTGTATACTTTGAGTCTGTCGTCTGTGTCATACTGCAGGATTCTGTTCCCGAAGTAGCTTGCTACTAGCTTCTGCAGGTATTTTGGGATACCAATTTAGTCGAGTGCTTCCATAATTCGGTCCCATCTTGCAGAGTTGAATGCGTTCTGGTCCAGCGTCACTACAGCACAGTATTGTTTCTCACCATTTTCCCATCTATCCCCTGAGATTGCGTCCTTTGCGGTGTTAACTACTAGATTAATAGCATCGGTAGTTGACCTTCCTTTGCGAAAACCATATTGTCTGTGCGAACGGTGTTTTTCAGCTATCACTTTCATTCTCGTGTAAATGATTCTTTCGTGGATTTTACTTGCTGAGTCGAGCATGCAGAGAGGACGGTATGATGATGGTTTCTCCGGCGGCTTTTTTCCTTTCAGGAGGAGAACAAGCCTCTGCTGCTTCCATTTTTCAGGAAAGTAACCTTCTTGTAGGCACCTGTTATACATATGGAGAAACATATTTGGTGCTATCTTTATTGCCTTTTTCAGGGCAATGTTTGGAATACCGTCAGGTCCTGGGGCCTTCTTGTTTCCCAGTCTTGCTCCCGCAATCTTTAGCTCCTCTAGCGCGATCGGTGGGATCGGCTCTCCTGTGTTCCGATCCCCGATCTGCAGTTCTGGTTGTTTGTCTTCCTCTTCCTCGCTTGTCTTTTGAAATGCAGTAGGAGCCAAGCGGTCCACCTCTTCTACACCAGCCTGATTGGCTACAACGTGCTTTTGGCTTCCCGCAAGATCCGTGGAGCCTGCATCGACCACCGAGGCTTTCACTCTATCGGAATCGATGGCGGGATTTCCTTCTTTGTTGAAGGTGCTCGCTTGGGGTACTACATTTTCTAGCACATCTTTCATAGTTGGTTTATTATTCAGGGTGCCTTCCCCTAGCTAGTTTTGTGTGTGTGTGTGTGTGTGTGTGTGTGTGTGTGCGTGTGTGTGTGTGTGTGTATGTGTGTGTGTTTTCACTCCTCATATCTTCCAAATGAATCAACCGATTTCCGTCGGGTAAAGCTTATTCTCTTCGTCTCGCGGGAAAATAAAAGTACTCTGATGGATTTGAGTTTTTATTGATTTTCTTTTGTTTTATAACCTGAAAACGATTTTGAGTTTTTAGTTTTTTCGATTTTTTTATATCTTACAGCCAATATTACATAAAATAATAAACTTCTCTTGAAAGATATTTAAATTACCTATATTTTCTTTTTTTTTTTAATTTAAAATATCTTCACTCCGTCATTTGTTATTAATGAAAACTTATTTATTTTTCAAAAATTAATATCTCAGAAAATATTTTATATATCAAGTTGAAATTTTAACCAGTTATTACACTAATTGAAGGCTATATGTGGCTCAAATTTCAAGATATTATCTTCATTTGTTCCTTAGAAATAACATTATTTTCATAAGTGATTTTAAATTTTTAGTTTTTTGGATTATTTCATATCTTACAGCCATTATTACATAATATAATAAAAGTTTCAATCGGTTCGTATATCAACGAAGGAATTTTGAATTGAATGTCACGAAGAAATATTTTGCCATTTTTCATGAATTTTTCATTAATTTTTTCATTTTTTCAAATTTTTTCTGATGTAAAAAAAAATTTTTACATTCAATTCAAAATTCCTTCGTTGATAGAAAAACTATGTTATTCAGGAGTCAATTTCAACGGACAGTGAGCTATATTCATTAAAAACCATATTATGAGAAAAACAACTTTAAAGTTTTTATTACTCATAATATCTAACAATTTTCAAAGT
>JAWWEQ010049300.1:0-13797 GCA_035583055.1 Torymus tubicola
GGTGGACAAGTGGTTTGGTAAGATGAAATGTTGAGTAGTTATGTGTGTGTATATATCAACTGGTTTCTTTTTTTCTAGTGATTTACTTTCTAAGATGGAGAGAGAGAGAGACGACGGTTGAAGGTTCTTGAACAATAATTTGAACGTTGAATTATCGCCTTGAACTAAATTGTGGTTGTCAAAAAATAAATTTTCGATTCAACTAATACTTTAGTTTTTATGTTCTTCCAATGACTTTTCAACTTTCCTAACACACAAACATCCAAAAACAACAAGCACGTGTAATATTATATCGTATATACCTTTGGCCCAACCTCAAAGTAGCTTTCCTTTTAAAATGAAATTCACTTTTCTAGGGTATACCAGGTGTACATAGCAAAAGCTACTGGCTTTTCAATCCTCAGAGCAAAGGATTATACTACGAGGTGTCGATACAAATCCTACGTATATTACCTCTCGGACCCTCTTCTAAACCTTTGCCCGGTAGCACACCTGTGTATACACTAAAAATTATTCGGCATTACGTCTGTTCTGTTTATTCTTTTCACCTTCCACGCCACGAGAAACAAAAAAACTTTCAAAATCCTAAACCATCAAATCCACAAACGCAATATACATATATAGCCAAACTCACCTAACACCTCAATAAAATCTCTCTCTCTCTCTCACATGTACATGTATATACATTCTCTTTATATATACGCGAGAGAAAAAAAAATATTCTCCGCTACTATAAATCAGAAAAAAAGGAGAAGTAAAAGGAAACCTAACCTAACCTTTTCGTACACACACACACACACACACACACACACACGGGTTCTTAGCTAGCTGCATTCCCTCCGTCGAAACCACGCATGACTATACGTTGTTCTCTTCCTTCTTCTGCTCTACACATATACCTGCGCGTTCGTTCGGTCTTTTTCGAGGGACCTCGTAATCGCTGTCTAAACGCTTCTCTCCCCAAGGCTCTCTCGGCCCGATTTATTGCCAGGCCCATTTTTCTACCAGATAAGGCTTTTAGGGAAACGTTTTCACATATATACACATATATACGAAGTAGTCGGCTCGCGTGAATCGATATAGGATAATAGCCTCGGGTAAGATTCTTTTATCGCGAGGCTTAATTTGGACGACACGAACGGAGAGGTTGTGTTTTGCAGCAGTGTCTGGTCATCGTATGCGACGACGGGGCCCGTTCCTTTTTTTTTCTTTTTTTGAGGGGTATAGGGGCTTTATCAGCGAGTTACGTGGCCGCGTGCGTGTTTACGGTCTTCCAGAGGGACTTTATGTGGCACTTGTACGAGGGACTCTCTGAAGATTCCTTTTTCTTTCCAGTTAAAGTGTCTTTTTTTTTTAAAGAGAATACTTGATAGTTTGCAGGGGTATGAGAGTGAGGCTGGATTTTTATGGAGTAGGATTGGTTGTTACGGACACGTCTGATAGCGCGAGATTTTACTGGATATAGCTTTTAGCTGATCTTGTCGCTGCGATATGAGAATTGGGTTTTAAATGAAGTCAAATTAAGATTTTGCATTTAAGATATTTTTATACGAACTAATTCATTAAAAATTTCTTGGTTGCAGTCAGGGTAGTAGAAGATATAAACTAATAAAATAATATAGTTACTATTTTTATATTAGCTTCTATACTCAACGAACGACTTTTCTCATTAATCAACCGAAGTTTACCCGATATATTTTCTTTGCGATTATTTTAACATTTATAAATCTAAATTGATAACTACGATTCCAATTATATATCAAAAAAATCAGTAGCATAACCGTGAATTTCCCGACAAGTATAACATAATAAGGATAATTCGTATTAAAATATTATCTGACATGTATTTAATTAGTAGTACATTACAGAGAGTATTTCTCAATTAAATCGAATTTCCTATATATCAACTTCTCTAACTAAATATAACCAAACCGTCAATTTCCATTATCGAACCACCTACGCGCAAGACTTCCAAAGTTACATATATACCACGACCAAAGCGTCTATACCATCGTTATATACATTGAAAACTCATCGTATGGCCACGTTATCTGCGCACGTCTCTCTGCGAAAACTGTCAATTACGCAAGTTCTCCTTTTCCAACGAGTTCATCGGCCCTTTCAATCGACTCGCCCAATCTCTCTCTTTCTCTCGTGTTCTCTTCTTCTTCTTCCGCGCGAATTTTAATCAAAGCGCATCATCAAATTGACCAGCGAAAATAGAGCCTTTCACAATTAAGGTCGACAGCGAGATATCGAGGCATACGTAAATAAAAGTGAAAAAAAAACTCTCAGCAGCACACAATGTGTGATGTCCGCATGAAAGCCGGCAATTGTGATCTCGTTAGGCAGCGTGCAGTGTGGAGGATGGAGAAGAAGAAGAAGAGGAATTGCCAATGCACGTATATATATATATATATATAGGTATATAGGTGTTGTTGCTCTTCTTCTTCTTGTTCGGCGAATTCCACGGATTGTTCGGAACCCTCAATGGAAGTTTTGCGATAGAGAGGGAGAGAGTTCCGGGGAATTGAATTGGTTGACGGATGCGCACGTTGAGGTGATCACGTTGAAGGAAATTATTGGAGCGAATCGAGTGGAGCTTTTCTAATATCGGTATTTATACTTGTGTGTTTTGGTACTCGATCGTATACGTAACTATTGTTACAGCTGTGTAAGGGTCTACGAAATGGTAACGAGAAATATTGTATGATATATCGGAAGAACAAGTAATTTAAGATACTGTGAGGGTCGTCCTACAAGACATCATACTATGGGTATATAGTACACCTCACAGTGAAAGGATGCTCAATTTAATTTTAATTATGTCGCACAACAAAGTTCATTAACAAGCTTTCATCCCTGAATTTCATTATTAATATGAGAGGACATTCTTTGAAAATTTTCCTTTACAACTAATTGAACGAGATAGAAAGAGAGAGAAAGAGAAAGAGAGAAAAAGAAGTATTCAAAATAATATTCAACGTTTTTTAACAACTTTTGAAAGTAATTAAAAAAAATTTTCTGCTGCATTTGTGTTTCTATAAAAGACATGTTAATTAAATTTTCTTTCTGTACGCAGTGTTCATCAGTCTCTATACTTCAATTTGCTTTTTTTTTTTTTTAATGAAGTACTAAATGAAATTTATCGATCGCGTTATGTAATTTTAAAATACTCTGTATAAATGAAAAACGTTGATATCCAGGTTTAAACTTGCAAGCCACTCGAACGTTCAAATCTAGATAAGTTTGAAGTTCACTATGTTGGAGCGTAATGAAATAAAAACAATAATTTATTTGTGTTAATTACTATTGATTTTACCTGAAATAGAATTCAGGAGAAACCAAAACCTAGCTCGTTTACCAATTTCTCATCCCGGCCAATATTAGCCAAAATCTATTTCAATTTCCAACAACGACAAAAACACACATTCACTTCTCCCAACTTCAGAACCCACCGACATCAACGAACCGAGCAAACACAACTTCCAACCACACATCCGATCCCGTTCACAAGCTCGAAAAAAACACACACACACACGCACATCCAGTATCAATCAAAAATCCAGACGCAGACTGTTTTTTCTCCCCTCGTTCTCCCCACATAAACAAGCAACACATACGTAACGTCGACGTACCAAGCACGGCGTCGCTGCTCCGATGACTTCAAAGCGGTTCATCAGCATCATCCTACACTCCTCCTCTCTTCTTCTGCTATACACTGCTGTTCTCTCGTACCACACTCTTTTTCTCTCTCTCACATACACAGAAACACGAAGATGACGCGTATACAGACGACACGTTTCACTAGCGCGCACCGCACAGACTGCCGGCTCTGCTAGAGTCCCGAAAATTTGTAGCACTCTCTCTCTCTCTCAATCTCCTCCCTCACTTTTCCCCCTCTCCTCCGCAGGTTTCAGTCAGTCAGTCGGGGCTGCGCAGACGCACAAGCGTTCCCTATATAACGAAAAAAGGGCGAGCTGTTGCTGCTGCTGCTGGGCGCTCCGGGAAAACCGGGTGAGCGCGCTTGGCTGATGTTGTATAGCTATATAAAGGATGAAAAGGTAGGTGTGTGTGTGTAGGTGAGTAGGGATCGTAATTGTTAGCGAGGTGGTAATATGTGCCTGTGTGTGTGTAAAGCAGTGATGGTGGCGGTTCTTTTGAGTATGGGTTAGGGATGGTGAGGTCTGAATTTTTGGTACGAGTGTGTGAGTGTGTAAAGGTGGATGAATTAGTGTACAGGTTTTTGATCATATCGTGTAAGAACTAATTAGAGGTGACTATAGGATTAAAGAGGCTTTGGTTAAAAGAAATCAATTGATTGTTGCTGACTGATATGACATAATTTTTGCATTAGATTCATATACAAGATATCCGAGATAAAGTAGTTTTTATCGATTGTAATAAATATTTTTGCGAAATAAACGTATTTCGGTGACAAGAGAAATAATCACCGCTGTGTGTTTATTTCCTATATTGTTGTTCCTATTTGTTGTTAAACGAAATGTTTCATTAGTTTATAAAATACTATCTTTTCCCGAATAAACACAGTGCCGAAAATCATAATAATTTCAAAGGGTTGTTTAGTATTTTACAACATTTGTAGTTACAAGTCGTAAGGGATGGAAATTTTAAAAACTTTGCGTTAATATTTTATTAGCTGTAATGTTTTAAAAGTACGTAATCCTATTTTCTTTTATGCGGAAAACGTACAGTACGCAAAATGTCGTATTCCAGAATTTTCATTATTCACGAGAACAATGACAGCTCACCAGCTTTTTCAATGTGCAATAATAAGAAAGAGACTCGTAAAATCAAAACGAAATTTAAATATATGCCATGGTTGATGATTACATATAAACACCATTAAATAGTATAATTCTGATGTTTAGAAAGTACTTTTAAACTTTTTCTTTGTACATATTATTAATAAAATCTTCTATAAGTCTACTACGAAAAACTAAATGAATAATATTTCCTTATAAATGAATAAATGCTAAAGTATTTTTATATTTTAATTTTACTTTTTCCTATAGAAATGTAGATAAAACATCTTTACCAAGTTTTAATGAAGTAGCAGGACGCAGATGTTATTTAATGTAATTAATTAGCTTGAAAAATGCTCGCCTACGTACATCCAACAACATTCATCTCTATAGAATCTTATTTCTTTATATTATCCGATGTAAAAAGAAATATAATTACGCTACTTTTAAAATTTCTCATAAGACGCAAATGCGTGTATACTTACAAAATTATTGCATAAATTTAATTAACGCAATCATCGAAATGTCGCAGATTAGAAGGAAAATCATCAGCTCTTTTCACATAAATCTATGTGTGTGTGTGTACCCTTATCAGTGTATACTTATTTGCTTGCACATGCACATATAATGGAAAAGCTTCTCGTCAGTTTATCTCTACAGCTTGCACGCGCTGATTGCGTTATTTTTACCGCGGGACGACAAAGTTCAAAATGCAAAATAAATTACCCCACCAATTTACATATCACTAAAACAATAGAGCTATTTTTTTACACAAATACTCTTTGCGTCACGTGCGCGTGTACATAACAAGCGCGCAAGCGACGACCACAGAGAGACAGTAATATACATGATCGTTCAATAACGTTGCGTCGTCGATCGAGTACGCAAATAACTGACTCTCTTTTTTTCCTCTCCTCTCTTTAATATTACTAACATCATCGTCGCGCAATTTCTATCTATATTTTATTAATTTCCCCCCTTTGACTTTGTAAAAATTATCCAATTAGAACCTTTCTATATACGACCACGAGAGAGAAAAAATGAAACGTACACAACTTCATTTCGAAATTGATGATATTTGTATATATTCTGTGAAAATATATATCCCTGTTACTGTATATTTTATCAATAAATAGAGAGAAACCATTCGTATATACGCTCGACCAGAAAAACGGTAAAAGCAACTCTTCTACTGAAAAGCAAACCTAAAAATATCAGTTGCTGCTGCTGTTATGGCCTTCTCTATTCACTTGCAGTATCGTACAGATTTTTTGCCATATACATACACACATACCGCATATATAACGTATACTCGACTGTTTGACTTGCATTACCATTCGAGACTCCTCGGCTTTTCCCAACTGTCTCTCTCTCTCTCTCGCTCTTTCCTTGCGCATTGTAACGAGCAATTTGCGAGTACGGGAAAGGGGGAGACGAAAAAGCATTCCCTCGAAAAATCGCGACAGCCGCCGGCAGAGATAATTTTAGTATAGCTGCATATACGTACGTACATGTATGTGTATATACATATATATAGTATATAAGTGTGTACGCGAAGGACAGAAGGGAGAGAGAGAGGCGAACGAGGAGGAGGAGGAGAGGCAAGAAGAAGAAGAAGCGCGTAAATCGAACGCGCTACAAGATCCCACGGGAGAGAGGGACAGAGAGAAAACGAGCTGCTTGCTGCTGCTGCTGCTGCGTTGCAGCTATATGCACTCTCTTCTGCGTGCTTCTCCTTTTTCTCTCTCTCCTCGCTCGAGTTTCTACAACGTGCGCTCGCGCTCTCCTCGCACGACTTTTTAATTAACGAACATCTCGCCCCTTTTTTCCGACTCGGCCACTATACGCGACATGGGCTATACGGTTCGCCACCGTCGTCCGTTCGTTTATTTGCGAACAACGCAAACTAAAGTGTGTTCTCTCTTTCTACCTCTAACGAGGAACGCAGCAGTAACAGCAACTCTAAGTAAATGTGTATATATATAGGTATATACGTGTATATTGAAATTTCGCACTGGTGGATTCCGGATTTTCAGTTCTAGCTCTACTTGTATACTTACTTTCGGAAAGAGAGAGTGGCTCGATAAATATAGAAGAAAGGGCGCTGCGTGTAGGTAGTACGTGGAATGAGAAAATAGAAAAGAGAGAGAGAGGATGAAGGATGAAAGTGGAAGGGTTTAAATTAGAATTAAACCGGGGGAGTTTCCGTTGCTAGGTACGTTTCTCTTATTTTGATTGTCGTATATACTCCACACAGCGCTGTTGGACCAAGGTTTTAAGTTACAAGAAGGGGTTGGGTTAGTTATTTTCATGTACAACTGTACACGAACCAGAAAAACAGAACACCTTGAGACTGTCATAATAATCTATATCGGAAAATGTGTCTCGAGAATATATATAAACATCGGCTTGAAATTTCATATATATAAATACACATACTACTGTATCACACATCGTATACACAGAAATCCTCTGCCTTATAAAATATCCATCAAAGGGAATAAATTAGCGGCGCACTGCTTTATACATAACACACACACACACACATATATATGTACATATATATACATACACGCGCTATATACTCCCAGCAAAAACCGCAACGACCGCCCGCCGCCGCACGCACCTTATCCTACCAATCGAACCTCCTCGTCTCTTCTCTCTCCCCACTTTTTCTCTCTCTCTCTCCGCGCGTCAATTACCGCCGCTGCAGGAGGGAAAATTTTTTTTTCTCCGTGTATATGCAGTGTGTGATCGATAGTCGCGAAAAAGCGCATACACGATGCGTATAGTGTACTGCTTTCCCAGAACCCGTAACGTATCTCTATACGGATGCGCGTACCACGTATATGAGCGAAGCAATTTTCAATTAGCATCGGTACCCTCCCCTCCGGTATATAGATTGTGTACTTTGCCTTTGTTATGTCATCGGCGGAATTGAGATGAACTCTATGTTGGGAGTTCCTCGAATGTATAGATGTAGGGTTCGTATATACGAAATCAATTGAACTTTCAAGTTTTAAGTTAAAAATTAGCTGTATCTGTGCTACGAGGTACCGACCGGTCACTATCGTATACATATACACGTAGTGTTTCGTGAAAGAAACATTCTATTTTCATTCAAACCAACGCGCGTACGCACGATAGAATTACGAAAATACGTATATACAACGTCCACCTGCCGTCTAATATAATACAAAGCCTCATGCGTGCACGAGAGTATAGAAAAGAATTCGTGACTTGCTCGGCAACAAGCATTGAAAGACAGAGAGGGAGAGTATAAAACGCATTGAATAAGAGCGCTTATATGTATATATTGTACGTATACAAAGGAAATTCTCGAGCAGTATATATACAAAGCGCGCGCCCGCGTTTAATGATTAAAGAGCCGAATTAATTATTGGTTACATCACGCGGCGGCTGCGCCGTTTGTTATTTCACGCGAAAGAAAGAGCGAGAGAGAGAGAGAGAGAGGAAATTATTAATCGATCGCTGAGAGGTGTCGCTATGTTGCATAATGCGCTTTTCTCTCTAGTGAGATAGAGTGTGGGGGAGAGAATGTTTGCGCGTGCACTTGGATCAACATAATAAATTAACAAGAGCATACGTTTATATATGTATATACATACACGTATATTATTAACAATTTTTCGATATAAATATATGTATATTTATGGATGATCATTTCACAGCTGTAAATTATAGGTGGGCACAAGGTGAAAGAGATCGTCGTAAATACGAGGTATGTATATAAGCTATTGAAGGTAATAGTTATCGGATTAGCTCTAACTTCCGGCGCTAATCGATTGTAATCGTCTATCCGTTAAGAGCCTTTGCCTTATATACCTAAGCCTAATACTAAGACTATGTAAAACCATGATATTTATGACGCGTGTATATATATATACCTTCGAAAATCATCCCAAGCATTATATATTTTAAAATTTAAACAATCCGGATTACTTCCCACAACTTCACACCTACTTTCCCATTATTATATACTATTCCATTTCACAACGTACAAGATGCCTCGATATCCTCTTTACCATCCCCTTATACTCCCGATCAAACTATCTTCCCCTCCTTTCTTTAAGATTTCCCTCTCTCTCTACACCTCAGTATACACCTTCGCGCGTGGGAACCGTGACTCAATATATATACCGCGGCGGAACGACGGTAGCGTTCGCGCACCTGCGCAGCAGCACACAGCCTCCCTAAACTGTCCCTAAACGCTGTCTCTCTTTCTCTCCCACTCAGCGCGCGACAAATTTCCCTCCCATTCTACACACGACCCTGTGTGTATACATATATGCTTGCGCACGCGCATTGCAACAGCCGGAAAGGTTGTGCGTGTGAGAGAGAGAGAAGAGAGGAGCATCAGGCATGAACATGTGACGCGCGGGGAGAGAGAGAAAACCTTTGTTCGGACGATGAACCAGAGAGAAACGTTCGTCGTGGTGGTGGAGAGATATATATTTCGGAGGGAAGTTAAGGAAACGGATGGTTTTGTCCGTGACGCATGAACGTGGTGGTTTTTTAATTTGGATGGAATGGGTGAGAGGGGTTTCTTTTTTTGTTTTTTTTTCATTATATTCGTCGCCGGCGTTGTATTCTCAGGTTCACGTGAATTCAACAACGTGCCGCGTATGATTAATGTGGAATTATTATATGCCTTTTATTTGTCTTTTCTTTTTTTTTTGTTTTTAAAGAAATATCGTAGATTACAATAATTACTCACACACACATATATATATATATACCCACAAGAGACTCTACCTAATTACCTTTAAAGTCTCACGTTTAGTTTAGACAATATAACCAAGCTATTTATATATACGTATTTTTCGGCAGAATCTCTCTATTCTTATATATTTATTTGTTAACCCCCCGACGCTTGTTAACACGAACATATGTTAGCTCTCGTATTATATATATATATTCCGTGCGGCTTCGCATACAACGCGACAGATTCTCTCTCTGTTCTTCTCAAAGCACACACACACACATGTTTCGTTTTCGGACTAACCAGGGAAACATTAGAACTTTAGCAGAGACGCTCGCATACACACACACACACGCGCAGGCTTTTGAAGGATTTTTTTCTTGCGTAAACACGTGACGAAACGTACCCGCAGTTGTCTGCCCACGCATCTGATGTTCGATTTTTTCGAAAACTGCGCACGCACCGGTATATATATATGCTTTCTTATGTGTTATTGTAGCTGTGTTTCGTCAAAGAAAAAAAAGGGAGATCAGTGTATGGTGTAACGTTGTTATGCTTGGAAATTTATAATAGCGTAAAACGATGGTATAATGAAATAAATAATAAGGTAAAGCGGAGGAAGATGTCAGATTTAAGGAAAAAAGTGAAATAAAAATTTCAAAAATTAATGAAATAACATTTTTATAACTGAAATGTACAAAGAATACAATAAAGTAATAAATACATTATATAATTCGTCGAAAAAAATTCCATTAATTATTAATTAATAATAATTGAAATTTATGACACGAACAAGATTTGACTTATATTAAACCTTAACATATAATAAAACAAAATAAAATATTTTGTTACTTTAAATAACAAAATAAATACTTTTAATGTTTTTTAACGAAAAACAATAATAACAAATTTCACATTTTACAGACGGAACAAACACCACTTATACAACAGTCTTCGTGCATCCATGATTTACATTATCCACATTCGATCCAATCACATTTCAGCCCCTTTTTGTTACAAAAACTGATTCTACAATATGGACAAAAGTCATTAAAAGTTTCTTCTTCGTCTAAGGACTCATCTAAGGTGGCATCTTACCTCGCTCTTTTTTGTGACATCTTTCCCCAATTGGCCGTAAAATAAAAAATAACTTAAATCTGAAAAAATTATTATCCTACGTTTTAATGGTGGCGGTTTATTGAAGTTTATGAAATTATCTAAGTTACGTCTTTTTTTTTGTTTTAATGACATTATAAACCAAGCTTGAAGAATGATATCTGAACTTGTTAAAAATTTTAAATCGCTGCTCGAAAAGCAACTGATAATAATGTTAGAATCCTGAAATATTTGGGCGACTTAATTAGACAATCATAATAAACACACCTACCAAGCAATTTATGCAATTTGTTTATAGACAAAGAAAATCTTACGTTGTGGCATCTTCCCCCGCTTTACCTTAATTTATATATTACGTGTTGTATTTGTCGAATATATATCTTGACACATATATATAGGTTCTTTGTATATATCAGTATCGAATCAAACTCGCGCTATCAATTATTTTGACGTTATTAATGCATCGATAACACATATCCACGTCTATATACGATCGTTATAATTAAAAACGATTTAAAATCAATTTCTCAAATCGAGATCAATCAATTCGAACAAACAGAAAATTTTGTAAATTAAAAAATGTACAAACTGTTACACTCGTAAAACACACAACACGTTTCCGGTAACATATATACAGCGTAATTCAAACGTAAATCTTATTCACATACAGTGCGACAACAAAGGAACAATTAGATGCAAATACTGCAAATTCCACAGGCTCGAACCACACGTTAATGCTCGCATACGTTAATGTGTCAATCTGTAATAATCGTCTGTTCTTTTTTTTTTCTTCTTTTTATCGCGGCGACACAAAGACACACTGACTCTGTACTTATATATACACGTAAACGTATATATAACCGATAAGGACAATAACCTGACTACCTCTTTCGAGATTTCATCGTTCAAGCACGCGCTATGTACTGCAACGATTGCCAGCACCTTTTTCCTGTTATTAAATAAATTCAATAATTATTGCGTATACACACACTCATACATATTTGTTAACGCTATCTACACTCTCCACATGATTATATACATATATATTTATACATGTTTATTTCGCATCTGCAAGATTCCCGCCATTAATATAACCAAACGGATAAACAACGTATAGACACGATAACCGATAATATATATCGGTATACATTCTCATATCCTCCCTCACTAATCGGTAACTTTCCAAGCTGACTGTACTCGCACACAGCCTTGCCTCTCGTCGTCGTCGGCGGCGGCAGCGGGGCTCCTCTCTCGGAAGAAGCAGCCTGGCGCAGAAAAGGGACTACTACTACAACCAAGCAGTGCTGCGCAAGAGAGAGAGAGAGAGAAAACACGCACGCCGAGGTTCTTTTTCTACGGCGACTGAACGCGCGCGAGCGAGCGAGCGAGCGAGCGTCCCTCCGCATTTTTTCTCTCTCTTTATGCGCGCCTCTCCCTTTGTGCCTGTGCTGCTGCTGCTGCTGCTGCGTTGCTGCTGCTGTTGTATAGTGTGTATAGTCAACGGAGAGTTGTGCGAGCGTAGCGCGGAGGCAAAAGGAGAGGCGACGTATTTTTTGGAAGAAGACCCCGGAATTACGCGCCCGCGCAAATATTTAAGTTTGAATGGGATGTGTAAGGTGTGTGTGTGTGGGGAGACGGAGGGATGTATACGTGAGGGGTTGGATGTGTACTGGATTTTTTTTTTGGGTTGGGTGGTATGTGTGTATATAAGGAATGGGAACGATGGTATGTAAGCTTTTGGATTAGGTTGAATTGAGGGTTACACACTAATAATTTGGGTTTATATGTGGATTTTTTGTGGTTTATTTTTTGTTGTTGTTGTTGTGTTCGCGCGCTTTGAACGTATAAGAATGGAGTGAATTTTTCGTTGTTGTGAAAAAAATCGTATTTGGAACGTTCTAGAAATTGATATCAAAGGGATAGGTTTTCTTTGACGCAATGGAAATCGAAATTCGAAGTTGGAAAAATTAATTAGTATTTGTTTATGTTTTCGTGATAGTTTTTCCGTTGTTATTTTCTGTTGTACAGGGATGTATTTTTTCTCTTATTCTTGGAATTTATCTGATTTAATTTTCAATTTCGAAGGAATATCAATCCCCATTGTTATTTTTATTAAACCATGCGGAAATATTGTAGTCGATATTGAAATGTTTTTGTTTCTGCAGAAATATCAAAGTGAAAAGAGCTTATAAGTTTACCTGATATCTATATTCGATAATAATAATTGTAAATATGCTAATTATAATTAATGTTTCGAACGAATGTAATAATACATAACAAGGATATATATAGTAAAATAGACTTGTTTACGATTGAATTTCACGTATTGTATTAATTTATATAATCCTTTTGGATATGGTAAACCAGACAAGCCGTATTTTCATTAATATATTCGTTACGTATAAAGGTTGTAATGAACACCTCGCAAAGCTTTTTGTTATCCTGTCAAAATCATATCGATTTCAAAGTATTTTAGCCTTATTTTTGTTTTATATATATATATATACGTTATTTGTTAGCGATTTCGAGTTATTATTTTGGCTTTACACCAATTGGTATTGATGTTTTAATCTACCTTATTCTTAGAATTTTCAAATCCAGCATAAATAAAAAAAAAAACCAGCCAATTTTCGCATCCACCATATGTATCATATTTCTCCGATCAAATGAACACAACCAACTTTCCATTAATTTATATATCTATACTTACTCACACTATAAAAAAACACACTCACACGACTAATGAGCCGCGAGTTCAGCAAAAATCCTCAATCTCTCTCTCCTAATAACATTTCACACGACCATAAATCCAAATCCCTCTCTCTCTCTCTCTCTCTTAGCTTATCTCAATCGCGCGCACCTCATATATATACACACACGCCGACTCTCTTCATTCATTCCCGGTATAAACCTGTTGATCGCCGTCTTACCTCGTCCTTATCCTTTATTCCTATCTCTCACCTCTCCCTCTCTTTCACTGTATATATACACACACACATACGCATACGTACACCTTTCGAGGCACTAAATTTCGCCTAATTAGTAAACAAACACCACAACGACGACGAAGCTTCATGTTTGTAGCGTTCATTGACTTTCGCAATGGCCTCGTCGCCCGCGTATACACATATTACAGATATATATATATTTATAAATCGACAGAGAATTCACGTGAGTATGACGTGTTGATAT
>JAWWEQ010049301.1:0-13796 GCA_035583055.1 Torymus tubicola
AATGCTAAAATCACCAATTTTGACCCTCTGCCACTAAAAAACTAGAAGTGAAAAAAATCTGAAAAAATTCAGGGTAATATAGGAATGGTTATGAAGCGATTTAAGTGATTTTAAAAGAAAAAAATTTTTGACCTTTCGATTTACCTAAGAACTGCCCATATATATATATATATATATATATATATATATATAACGACGAAAGACAAAGATCGAGAAGAATGGAGGTGCCGCTATATATGCTCGCGCAGCGAAATTAACCAGTCAGAAATTTATGACGATCTCCGGGGAAAAGATGGAAGAGGATATACGCGTGCGTGCAGACAAATTGAAACGGCGCGCGCGCGTGCGCTCGAGGTGAGGCCGGGAATTTACTTTGTGGCTTGTTTTTAGAGAGGAGGTTACTTTACTGAGTTATGTGACTCGGATAGGAGGAGCGTCAGAGGCGTGATCGACGCGGCGATGTGTTTGGGTTGGACTTTTTTTTCGTCAAAGTCGAATTCCACCAGATGATTAAAATAGTTCGCAGGCCGTTAGAGCGGGGATAGAATAATTAAAGGTATCCGAGCGCTTCAAAGGAGATGAAAATGTTAATTAGTTTCTCGATCCACGATTGATTTTCTAATTTTTCATTATAATAGTATGTTCTATTTTAATCTACGCGATGAAAACTCCGCTTCGGTTAATATTCGGAACAGAAAAAAGAATTATTATCGACGTAGTTGCTTAGTACGTTCGATAGATACATATAGCTTATACGAAGTGTAGTTATAAATAGAAATAATCGAATTTTCATACACCTAATATTGTATAATCTCATTAGAAGTCCTCAGTTACTATATACATAAGTATATGTATAATGCAAAATCAATTATAATTTTTTTTCCTTCAGCCTGCAGGGAATTTCTGGGGGGAATCTAGTGGAATCTTTTTGTACCTCTACCTACTTGATGTCAAATACTATCAAACATTTAGTACCAACAGTATGCGAAGGGCGGCGGTACTGCGTTCTACTTCACGAGGAGAGAGCGCGCGCGAACACACGCTGAGTCCTCGCGTAGTCCTCGTGTCGCGGTTCGGCTGCTGTTAGTTTTGTGTGTATGTATATATATATATATATAAAAGATCTTTATCCATTATTTCTGGGATCTCGGAATCTTATGCTCAGAGTTAAACGCTTGACTAAAGAAATAATACCCCTCATGTGACCGAACTCTCAAAGTCGGGACTCTAGAAAAGTCCCAGAAATAACGGTTATATACCAAAATTTAGTTCTGAGACGTTCCAGAAATAACGTCAGATCCCAGAAATAACAGCAATATACAGGGTGATGTTCCTAGAAATAAGCGATATAGGTACGTATGTATATATGTATATATATAAATCAAAATATTGAATCTACCATTATCAACTATGCCGAATCTAAATTGATCAGGCAAGCATGCACACGTGCGAATCTGCATATCAACTTATACCCAATTTAGATTTAATATATTTGATAATTATCGTAATCATGTCTAAAGCTCAGTTCAAAAACCCTATCGTTGCATCTAAAACGCGCAACAAAAAAACCAATGGTAGTGTAGAGATAGAGTGGCTGAAAAAAACGCTTCATTACAGAGTCTGGCCGTGGAATCTACCAAGTCAGACGTCTCAGGGGCAAGACTCTTTCGAAACGAAGCTTCTGCTACTACTACTTCTGCCATCCTCACCGCCCGTAGAATAGTCCGCGAGCATTTTCGCCGTAATTTTGAAGTAATCCCCGGGAGGAGCCGTCCAAACATACAGGCGCTCGTTTCTCCTTCTCTCTATCTCTCTTATACTCGCTCTCTCGTTCTCTCGCGATGCTCAACGTATTAGCAGATTACCCTTCCGCTCCACAATGGCCAGATTAGAGAGTCTCTCTCTCTCTCTCTCTCCCTCTCTCTCTCTCTCACTCGCAGCACCAACTGGTATGCGTCGACCGCAGAGGGCGGGAAGACAGGAGAAAAAGACGAGACAAAAAAAGGCAAGGATATATAGAGTTAGGGATCAGGGCTGCTGCTTCTCTTGTTGGTGCTCGCATCAGAACAATATTCGGAGAAGACAACAAACGCGGCTACCTAGCTTTTTCGCCTCTTTGCTGCGCGCTTCGCGGTATATATGTATAACTCTCTGCGGGCTGGACCTACGCGCGCGGCTTTCGCGAGGTATTGGCAGCGGTGCAGGAGGCCGTATACACTGCAGCCGCGGAAGACCCACAAGAAGGAGAGGCGACGACGCTGCATATATAGCAGTAGGCTTGGCCTCGACCGCGCTTGCCCGCAACCCATTCTCTCTGTGCATCTTTCTTTCTATCTATCTTCTCTTTCTCTTCTCCACTGCTGTCTGGATCTTCGTTATATCATTTTTTTTTGGTTTTTATCTACATTCATTTATCTGCGAGCACGAACTGATATATAACACACGTCCTATGGTATAAGGTTCTAAAATTACACCAACTTGAAAAAGTCGAAATTTTTTGGGATTGTATTTCACGCACTTGTGCGCGAAAAGCGAGCGTTCCGGAGTTTCGAGTTAACCAAGCAACAGAAACAAATTCGAATCAAAGAAATAGTTTCGTATAGAAAGGAATTTTAGATCGAAGGACAACGAAGAATTCTAGGGTCTCTGTTCTCGTATTGTAAATCAATAGTCTTTTATCTTGAGCATTTGACTATAGACTAAAATATATATTTAATTTATATTGTTGTATTCTTTAATATAAAGATTTACAGAAGTAATTTTGCTATAATGAATGGGACACCCTGCAAAATTAGTCCTTAACGAATTCCGACAGTACCATAAACGGCAATTTAATTACAGTTGCGCAAAATTCATTGGATGTTGCACTCCACGAGCCGGCTGAAAGAATTAATGCAATTTGTCGAGAATTGCCGTCGCGCTTTTCCTAGAGCTTTTAATAAACTCTACGCTCGTACACGCCAAACAATTCTTTCCCTTGCGCAAACATTAAAAGTTCTTCAAGGGCACTCGTCGCCGGGCGACGGCGGCCGCGTCGACGGTGGCGACGCGCTCTAATTTCAATTCTTTCTAATTTTTGGTCTCTCGAGCTCCCTTGTTTCCACGGTTGCGTTTTCTCGCCTCTTTCGCACACTCACTTCACGTACACACGTACCACTTTTCCACGTTGCGGGAAATACTACCGAGCGCTCGCATGTTTTCAGCAAAAAATCTCGTTCATTTTTGCTCCCAGCTTGAACGCACATATATACATATAGAGACGTGTAGCGCGCAAACATGATCTTGCAAGTTGTGAGAATTTGATTATGCAGCGCGCGTTGCGCGGAGCCATTGTCCCTCGCACGCAAAACCTGACGCTGCACACTCGCGCGCGCGCCTTTTTTTCTTTTTTTTTTTTGTCGCGAACAGGCGAGCTGCGTTCGGTTGCGCGCGCGGAAGCGTATACGAAGGGGCTTTTTAGTAGCATTATAGTATATACATACGCGATGATTGATTTTTAAGTAGCGGAAGTGAAATTGAATTTTCTTCTCCGTTTTGCTAGACATTCTGTACAGAGTGGATAAATGAGTTACAAATGGCTTTACGGTAAATGGTTTTCTCTTGATCATTTGATACTTTCAGAATAAAGCCTATTAATTTTCCTTAAATGTAATATATTCTATCCTATGTTATCCTAAAATGTAATAACATTATGCATATGAATGCAAAACGTCAAAAAATTCACGTACATAGTATTTTGAAATCTGAGAACAGGGATTGTTGTAGCTGACAGTATAAATTAAATTTTGAAAGTAATGTAGGGGAGACTGGGGTAAAACCGTACACTTTTTGGAAATTGTTTATGTAATAGATAACAAAATAATAACAATATTCAATATTAGATTTGTGTTTAGTTTACTTTTATGTAATTAAAATCAATTTGATTAGTTAAAAGAATATTTGTAAAAAAAGTTATTACAAAGAGAACGAGAGTATCCGATTTTATCCCAATGAAAAAATTGTCGGGGTAAAACCGGATACTCTTTATTCTTTGGAAAATTAATTTATTTTTTGCGTTTTTACTCCTTCTATCTACTAGAATTGATATGCGGATCAGTATTGAAGTAGCAAGCCTTTTTTAAATCTTCTTTTTTTTATCCAAAATATCTGATTTTGGAATGAAATCAATTTTCTTTTGATTAGCATTGCAAAAAGATTTTTTAATATATTAACGCCTCTTTATGCCAAATAATAAATAAATTTTATATGGATGGTGCATAAACATTGCATTGAATGTATATTGTTGTTCAATTTTAATGTTATATTAAAAATAACATATCCGATTTTATTTCAACCTTCAGTATCCGGTTTTACCCCAAATTTTGAAAAAAAAATTATTCATTTTTTACAATCACAAGATAAAGTGAATACCAAATTTATACTTATATCTCTTGGTTACGATGTAAACAATAAGGTTATATATTTGCGAAAAGAATATGTTGCTTGCAAAAAGATTATGCGTACAATGATTGTCGCGGGGAACATAATCTTGAAAGCTAAGAATCTTTAATCTCTTCTGAAGTCATCATGAGGCTATTCTTAACATGTCGATCACATAAAAAATGGTAATAAGAATATTCTTAATGGGATACTATGTGTTTTATGTAGATGGCGCTAGTAGTAACCGGGAAATTGAGATTTCCGGTTTTACCCCAGTCTCTCCTATATAGATAGATAAAAAAAATAGACGAAATAAATTAAATTTATTAAAAATAGATTTTATGCATAAACAAATACTAGCTAAACTAAAACATTGAATATACTATACGCATAGATTTTCTGTATCACTATTAATTTATGCTGATCAGGACCTCATCAAATAAGTGTCACAACCATGATCAAGCTGATGTTGTATATCATGGTCATCGTTTTGTCGTCAGGTTAATCGTGATTCATAATCGGAGTATAATTTCAAACATAATTTAATTTTAGTTATTAGGGAAGATAGCAATATCAAAGAAAAATATGCTAACGTTATAGAATCAAATTTAGCATCTTCTGTTGCTAGCACGAGATGTGTGAGCACGAGATATGTTCTCTCCCAAGAGGCTAAGAAGCCTCTCTTATACCACAAGTGCAATCCGATCTTACCTGTCACATACAATAACACAATGCTACTGCAGGAGAAAACAGTTTATTAATTTATATGAAATAACAAAATAATTTTAAATCGACATTATTCAAAGTAATACAAACAGTAAATACTATCGACACAGATATAGCAAAGTCGTATAGGAAAAATGAAATGCGCGCTCGTTGGTGAAACATCGACAATGACATCTTTCTTACAGTGTAATCGGCTTTTGCAGCGCTCTCACGTTCGTGCTGTACAGCAGCTTCCCATGACAGCACCGTAACGCGATATGGTGCTTAGAGAGGGCAAAGAGAACAAGAAAGAGCGAGGAAGAAAGAGACAGAGGACAAGCTGAGGATTTTTCTTATTTCTTTCCTGCGAGGTATCGATATACGAGAAGTTCGACGTTTTGCATGGATAGCGGGAGGGAAATAAAAGTGAAATGAATGTACAGCGAAAGTACTATACGGGAACGATAAAGCCGCGGTATATCTCGCACCGCTTCGAGAGAGAGAGAGAGTTCGCCTCTCGAACAAATGACGCATTTTGTTATTTACGTTTGTAATGAAAATGCATGGGGTTTTGTTTTACGCTCTGCGAATGTTTATTCCTTTATATATTGGCAAACTCATCTGTTTGCGCTGCATCGCTGCGCGAGTTTTGTTTCCGTAAAATTATGTGTATTTATGTAAACGTCAAGCTTGAAACAATTTATGAAAAATTAAAAATTCAAACAACGTTATATGGGACAGAATAATTTCACACGCTGTATGTATATTGGTTACTTTATTTATCAATTTATCTTTCCATTAAAAAAAAGTCTCTGCAAATCATTGGCACAGATACCTAAAAGTTAATTTAGTATTCCGTTAAATTAATTATTGATTTAAATAATTGAAAATTATAGAGAAAACGATTTTCAATTTCACCCTTAATCCTTTATCAAGTTATAAAAATTATAAAATTTACGATATCATAGTCTGAATTTTTTATCATTCTTTTATGAAAATGATGTTAACTGAAAAGTTTATTTCTCTTTATAATGTTTACTACTATCCATATGTGGCTACGTAATAGCAAATTACATTTTGTTTTGTATGGAACATATATTTTTTTGTAATCTACAATTCAAAATGAGTGCAAAAGAATCCTTTTTACCTTTCCATAAATCCTCTTTTCAATTTTAGCCTCTTCAAATTTTTATATATGTCAAAATCTATTTTAGAAATTTTTCTTGCAATTTTTAACGTTGTCTGGAACAAAATGAATTTAAAAATGCTTTATTGAATTTCAGTTTTTTTGGGGCACATGCGAAAAAATAACATTTTATCGATTTCGTTCTATGAACTATGTACATGTACAAAGAAAATCATCAATATTAGTAATTACCGTCATACTTACATTGATTAAAATCCAACACTCTATTCCAATCGAATAAACGATAATCAATGTCCCATCGATATAGATCTGCGTATTCAACGAAAGCGCGCTAAACTTTCGGGGCGCAAAAACTCTGGCGCAAACATCGACAGCTCCACGACGTCGACGTCTCTCCTCATCACACACAAACCCAGTGCTGAATTTCAGCGCTTGCGCACGAGGCAGTGGCACGCGAGTTGAATTATCGCGCCGGGTTAAAACGCCGGCAGTGTGCGCAAAAAATCCTAATCCACTTATGCCCGCGATCTGTTCGAGCAGTGCACCCCTCTCGGCTCCCTGATTGAATTAGTATCGAAGTTACCCCGCCGCTGTGTATATGGATCTCCGCGTGTGCGCCACTATTGCAGTTATATATACGCCGTTCGAGCTAATGAGATTATCGACAATCAATCGCGGAATGGACCTTGGAAAGAGAGAGATAGGGCAGTAGCTGCTGTCGATGTCGTTGCTCCTACCGCTGCTGCTGCTGCTGCAGCTGCACACGCGCGCATGAGTTTCGGCGGATGAACTTTTGCGATGCTGACCCGTGATAACGAACATAGACGTGCCATGGCAAACGGACGATATGACTGATCAAACCTGTAACCGTGCTCGCGTCAGCAAGGGGCGAACGACGCACTCGCGTCTCTGCACATATACACTGAGCGAGCGGCAGTCGCAAAACTGACCGAAAGAATTATATCTGACAAATTCGTGACTATCGGATTCGATCTCTGCTATATCCGCGCTGACACGTGTGTGCGTGGACGGCGAAAACATTTTCTTTGTATTTTTTCGGCTAAAAATATAAAATTGAATCGTATATCGTATTTGGAGAGTGCATAACTATTTTATGTAAATTTTATATTCGATTGGTATGTCACGCATAAAGTCAACAAAGATATCTGCGATTTCGATAAACAAATAGAAAAAAGTTTATCGTTATTTAATTTATGTACACAACCTTTAAAGCAACTAAGCAAGCTGGTTAGTACAACAGTATAGTTGTACAATATAGTTCGCAAGTATACATTAAATACTCGAATTATTTAGAAACTTCTATATTCATCCAATTAATGTTTGTACAAAACTATTCTGGTTAAATGGTGCGAATCCTTTTTTTTATTATTCAATATAATAACCAATTTTCTTCAACGTTAGAAAATTTTTCAAATATTACCAGAAAACGTGAGCCACTAACTTGATTCAGTTTCGTGTAACCCTTATACATAAAACTCCTAACTTTCCCATCGCACGGTAATTGGCCTAAAATGCTGCGCTGCTTCTTTCGCTCGCCGCGCTTATTTAAAGTATCTCAGAAGAACGCGAGAACCCCCAAAAGAATCTCGAGCTTCTCCAGCACGGCGCGGCACACTGGCTCATTCAAGTAGAAACACATGCATGCAGGCCGACGCGACGAAGACAAAAAGCGCATTCATTGCGTGGCCGCGTCATACAACGTCTCCCTCTCTCTCTCTCTCTCTCTCTCTCTCTCTCTCTCTCTGTCTCTCTTCCAACGCGGCGGAGTGGCCTCGTAAATCTGAAGCGGGCGCGAGACGCGCTAGACAACGAAAGTAGTTTTCGACTTGGGAATGCGTGAGTAATGAGTGAGAGCGCGCGAGAAGTGGAGCCCGAAAGAGTGAAACCGAGGACGAGCTTTTTGACTTCCCGCGCGGCGCCCCCATCGGTCTTTAAATTCGGAGCGAACAGATTTTTTTTCGACACCTCCACGTTAACGCGACTGAAAGAAACAAATAACCGAGGCTCAAGCTCTCACAGGCGTGAGTAGAAAGGCCCTCTATCGTTTTTCCGACCCCTTCGTTTTAAGCTTCACACTTTTTGTTAATGTGGCGTCTCTGCATCACAGAGCTTTTGAGATCTCTTGAGGTTTTTCAAATTTTTAATAATAACTGGTTCTCTATTCTCTGCTCGAAATAGTGCACTACATATGAACGTCTATTATTTGGGTGTAAAGGAGGATTGCCGTTATAGTATACGAGCTCACAGATTCATTTTTATAATTTTGAAACTGGTAATTTACTGGTAGTGTAAGTATTAGAAAAATTTATAATGTTCTTTGCATTAAAAACATTTCTATCAATTGATATGAATTTTAGGATGAAATAAATAAATAGCTGCAAAGCAGAAGTCAAAATGCTTTTTACAAAACTTTATAACATTAAAAAAAAACTAAAGCACTTACCAACAAAAACGAAATATATAATTTTAATTTAAAAAATAACTTCGGTAGCTTTTTTCGATCACTAATCTAAAAGTAACAGTGAATATTGTAATGCAGAGATTCCAATTATCGAACATTTGCTTGTTATTGTAAGAAGTGAGATATCCATTATTAAATCTATCAAATTGATGATTTTGCTCATTTCAAATGTCTGTTCTATTTTACAGCTAATGTAACATTCGAAATGTAATACAGTTTACTCGTGATTATTTAGTCGATTCTGATTCGCATAACATATCCTCCCCGTTCCATTTTCCAAATACTTGAACGTGAATTTCAGTCAATGGATCGTATACACGAATTCTTCCCCATCCAGGAAACAAACAATATTCCCAGCTCTGCTCCATCTCCTCTGAAATAACGAAGAGCCTTTCCAGGCTGTACATCCGCTGCAGGAAATCAATTTTTCAAGAGTCACTCGCACGCGTGTACCCTTATACTTTGACAGGAGTGCCGCAAAAGCAATCGAAGGCCGCTGTTGCGCGGGCGCTTGCGCACCCGTAGTTTCTCCCTCCTGCTATAGTAATTGTTAGTTTACGGAATATAAAGGCCCGCTGCCGCGCTGCCTTCGTTAACTCGCGCGCGGCGCTTTGTGGGGTGCGCGCAGGGGCCCGAGGTTTAATTAACAATCCGGCAAAGCCGTCATTTCCGCGGTTCACTTGCTCCGACGTATCTATGCATGGGCTGTGTATATGTGCACATGTATATAAATGTGCTGCCAGGGCGGTTATTCGTTCTTCGCCGTAATGGAAAAATTCTTAAAAACTTAGTTTAATCCAAAGTCGATCATTGCGCACAGTACCATTATCCAAAGTTTAAAGCTTATAATAGAGTGGTAATGGTAGATGGATTGGCTTACTATTAAGGGTTAAAGTTTTTTATCAAAAGCCTTTTTAACTACCATCCATTTTTGATTAATTAATTTAGTTATTTATTATTTGTGTTATTCGTCGTCTGATTGGACTGGTGTAGATTGGGGAGTTAGATTAAGATTCGGGTCCTTGATGTGTTTTAATAATCTTGTGCATCTGTGTTTTATTTCGGTGTTTCTGATGTTAGGGTAAATTTCAGTAGTGATAAATTCAGCTAGGGAGTCTAGATTGTTAGTGTATTGACGTACGATATCAATTGGATTCTTGACACCTTTCGTGTTTTCTAACAAACTTTTGAATTGTGTGTAGGTTAGTACACCATTTATTCGATCTAAGTAATCTTTTATATTCAATAGTTTTTTGTCAATTTCGTCCAGTGTAGTATCTTTTGTTTGGGGTGGTGTATTTGATTGAATATCAGTAGAGATTTTTTCATTGGGGGGTTCCAATGTTCTTTGTTTATGTGGTCTTTTGGAGACAAATGTAAATTCTTCATCGATGGTATTACTTCCACTCGAGCTAACTTCTGATCGAGTTCGTTTGGTTTCTTTTTCGATGGGTAATTGAGTGGGATTGTCTATTCAGGTGTTGTTAATGCTTTGTGATTGTTTATCTAATGGAATGTTTGGAATACCGGTATCCATTGAGCTAGGTTCATCTGGAATTTCGGTAAATAGTGTGTTATAATTCATCACCAACACATTTCAGCAGCTCAAACGGTTCTTATAGCTCTATAGACCTCACACTATGCAGTAACGAATTAGCACTTGACTTAGACTGGAACACACTAGATAATTTGTATAGAAGTGATCATTTCCCTATTATTATAATATATTATTATAATATATATAATAATAATATAATACAATAAAAACCATTCCACTGCTAATGTCAACAACCAAAAATGGAAATACGAAAAAGCAGATTGGACAAAATACAAATCAATTATTTCCCAACAGATAGAAGAAATAAATAAACTAATACGTCAAAAACCTAACAAATACAATACAAATATAAACAACATAGTTGAAAAATTCTCGGAAATGATCCTCTCAGCAGCTAATCAATCTATACCTAAAAGTAAAGGCTCTACTCGAAACAAACACACTCCGTGATGAAATGATGACTGTGAGAAAGCCACCAAAGAATATAAAAAAGCTTTATATAAATTCAAAAAACTAAACTCAAAAGAAAATAAAATTAACTACAAAAAACTTAAAGCAATCGCCAAACGAACAGTCAAAGAAGCTAAAAAGCAATCATGAATAAAATTCCTTAACACTATAAACCACCAATCACCTATTAAAACAGTTTGGAATAAAATAAAATCAATAGAAGGTAAACACTACTCATCTATACCAGTACTCATCGAAAACAAACAGATCGTAAACAACCCCGAAGATATAGCCAACACACTAGCAACCAAATTTGCCGAAAACTCCAGCGATCTTAACTATTCTGAGTATTTTATAAGACACAAAAAAAATAGAAGCCCTACCAGAAATCGAAGACAAAAAACCCTAGAACATTGATCACTCCATCAACGACCCAATATCACTTATAGAACTTAAGAATATAATAGAAACCAGCAATAATACAAGCCCTGGCCCAGATTCAATACCTAATATCTTCATAAAAAACTTACCACAATCAGCACAAGAAACTCTACTTAATATCTACAACACAATGTGGATACACCATTTGTTCCTCCTAAAATGGCAAGAAGCTATTGTAGTATCGGTACCAAAACCAGGAAAAGATAAACAAAATAAAAACAGCAACAGACCTATAGCATTAACTTGCTGCCTGTGTAAAATCCTCGAAAAAATTTTAAATAAAAGACTGCGTAACTACCTAAAAGAAAACAAAATCATAAATAAAGAGCAAAGCGGATTCAAAGAAAACTACTCGACTATAGATTGTCTGGCGCAATTACAATCCAATATTTGCAATGCCTTGAACCAAGATCAACATATGCTAGCAGTCTGCCTAGACCTAGAAAAGGCATATGATTTAATATGGAGAACCAGAATACTAAAACTACTTACTAAACACAAAATATCAGGCAATATGTATCAATTTGTCAAGAACTTTTTAAATAATAGAATTATAAAAATTAAAATAGACAATGTTCTATCTAGACCAAACAAAATCGACAACGGCGTTCCACAAGGCTCCGTCATCAGTGTGACATTATTTCTGTTAGCAATTAACGATATAGTAAATTACATCTCACTTCCTGCTAAATGCACCATTTTCGCGGACGACGTCACACTCTTTATCCGAGGAAAAAACCTTAAACTAGTGAAAGCTTGATGCAACAAACATTAAACAAACTTTTCGAATTCGGCAATAACTCAGGTTTTAAATTTTCAAAAAATAAGTCACAAGCAATAGTTTTCTCAAAGAAGAAAAGAACAGACTATAAATTAAAATTAAATATATTCAATGATGAAATTCAAATAGTCCACGAAATTAAAATCCTAGGCCTAACCTTAGACTCTCAGCTCACATGGAAACCACACATCGACAATCTAAAAAAAAAAGTGCATTCTCAGACTAAATATACTAAAAATATTAACCGCTAAAAACTAGAGAGCTAGCCAACAAATTTTAATCAACACATTTAAATCAATTATACAGAGTAAAATTGACTATGGCAGTATCATATACGACTCAGCTAAAAATTATATAATCAAAACCCTAGATCCAGTACTCAAGTCCTGCCTACGAATATCTACAGGAGCCTACAGAACCAGCCCAACAAATAGCCTACTTATCGAAAGCAACGTTCTACCACTGAATCTAAGAAGGGAAAAATTAGCAACAAATTATATACTAAAAATGCTATTCTCAAAAGAGAACCAACTCCACAGCACAATTCAAGAGAATATGAATAAACAAATGTTTAACAACGTAACCAATAATAAAAAAAGGATCAAAATTCCCTTCTATCAAAAAGCCATCACACTTCTAAAAAAAACGAAATAGAATCAGAAAGTATAATAAAAGAAATAACTAACAATAAACCCGAAATAGTGTACGATCCACAAACCCATTTCTCAGATAAATCAAATTCCCCGTTCCATTAAACGCAACAGTTATACCTCAACTACAATCCGATATTTGTAAATGCAACCAAAACATCATAAGGAATCGAAGCAGCCGCAATATTACCAAATCAAGAAAAAATTCTCTTAAAATTCCCGGAATGGGTAAATATACGTGGAACAATAGCAAGAATTATACTAGAATCTCTAAATTATCTACGCAATACAACCATAAAATACATAATCTATTTCTACTCACCTCCCATCTCAAACTCACTTCAGAATATAAACTCTACAAAATCACAAATCTGCAAAACGATTTTCTCCAAACTACTGCAAACGGGAAACAATGTCATACTCTGCCAGACAACACTGCCACAAGACATCACTAAACAAACCAATGAATCTGCCAAACTAGCCACACAACTATACTTGCACAAATCCACAAAACTTTATAAAGAAGAAATAAAAGATATTGTAGACAAGATTATAAAAAAAATGGAATAATAGATGGAAAAAATCCTCAGGTAATCACAATCTCAAAACAATCAGACCAAACATAAATGATTACACGCCTTCATACATAAATACATTCAAAACAAGAGAACAAATAATCCTGACTAGATTACGAATTGGCCACACAAAAATCACTCATGAACACCTACTCCACAAAACATCACCCAACATATACAAACAATGCAATAAGGTAATAAGTACCAAACACATACTACTAGAATGTCCTAACTTTACCAAAGAAAGGAACAAATTTAGACTTAAAAGCAATCTACAAGAACTACTCAGTAATTACGACCAATGTGTAAATACCATGAAATTCCTAGAAGAAACAAAACTCAATAACCTTATTTAATACATTCCTTCCCATAGCAATCAAGATATTGTACACTAAAATTGTATCAAGAAAACTTATAAAAATATATAATAAACAATAATATGTATATATTAAAACCACTATTCACTTTCAACTAAGTTCAGTCAACTATGTAAACGATCATTATATTACACCATATATATATATATGGGCAGTTCTCAGGTGAATCGAGAGGTCAAAATTTTTTTTTCTTTTAAAATCACCTAAATCG
>JAWWEQ010049302.1:0-13795 GCA_035583055.1 Torymus tubicola
GAAAAAAATCTGTTTTTGGGGGTGAACTATGAGGGTGGTTTTCACCCTTTAAAAGTGTTTATTAGCCGATAAAAAAAATACGTGTCTTATATTTTTTCAAGCTCTACAACATATCAAAGAATCATTGAAATCGGTGGGGTCGGGTTAGAGAGGTTTCCTTGTTAGAGAATAGAGAAAGAACTGGAAGTAAAAGTCATATGGCAACAACACATGGTTGCGTTTTAGAAGGTAAAGTCTTAGTCAAATGGGTACCAACAAAAAAGAATGAGGCTGATATTATAACAAAACCCCTACCCTTTGATTCACACAATTATTTAAAAGGTAAGATCTTTAATTTAGAGTAAAATCAATATAGAGAACAATAACAAACACTCACACACACACTCGATAAAAAATATTCCTTAGAAGGTTTGAATAAATACTTAGATGACTAATGAGAAAATTTTTTTTCTCTTCTTGCAGATGCTAATAAATATTTAGAAGAATACAAAACAATAGTTCCTAAAGTTTCATATTTTAGATGCAATAATAAGAGTTCATTTATTTATTATTTATTAGAGTAAGATAATAGATAATAGGTATGATTAATAGAATTTCATTCATTTTACAAGGCCATCTTTAAAGATTTTATGATATTTCGTTAACATTTCATAAGATGGAAGTAATTGTTATGACTACGGCAACAGCGCACGCCCCGTCATGAAGTTGCCGCTTGCTAGCGAGAGTCCATATTCCACGTTCCTCGAACGTCTGATAATACGCCTGTCCGTCCGAAAAATCCAATTTTTAATATTCAATTAAAAACTGATTTATCGCGATATCGAGGTCGAGCAAAAGCAGTATGGTCTCCAAACTTAATCAACTTCCAGAAATGAACATAAAAGCCCAACCTGGAATATTTTTGGGAAAAAAAATTTTGCGACTTTTTTTATTTTTTGTGCTACATCAATTTTGACTGCTCCATTGTGTTCTTTGTGCCCCAAAACCCATAGACCCATGGTCATTTAAACCATTTCACCATTTCCGAAGGAAAACATCTCCTGTCAGGATAGTTTTGGTCACGCGGTATAGTAAATACACAGGAGAATAGGTATATAAAATTTAAATAAGACAGACAACACTGTTTTCGAGTGTAGAGACAAAAAGGAAGCAAATGATCTTGTTAATGAAAATAGTACATTTCGATACAACCCTACGAAAAAATATCAACCGATTTATCAGCTTATTTGTCAGCTGATTTATTAAGCCAAAATATCGTCTGAATTAAAGAGCAGCTTCTTCAAATTATGAATTCAATCATAATTTGAATGAAAGTAAGTACCGAAATATGTCATAGAGATGCTGGTTGTGTGTTCTTTCTGTGGTATTCGTACCAAAAAATATCAGCTGATTTATCATCCCAAAATATCATCTGAAATTCTGTCTGTATGCTGCCAAAAACATACGTAAATTAACGATCAGCTTCTTCAGTAATGAAAATTACCTATCAGAATGTTTTATCCCCCCCCCCTCCTCAGATGAGTTTAAAAATACACTTTTGCGAGCTGATAAATCAGCTGATACAAATTTTTAACAATAGAAAAAATATGCAAAATGCTTCCGAACATGCATTTTTGAAATCATCTGGGGTTAAAATATCCCGATAGTCAAGTTCCGATACTGTAGGAGCTGATCTTTAATTTACGTAAGCTTTTGGTAGCATCCGGGCAGAATCTCAAATGATATTTTGGCATGATAAATCAGCTGATATTTTTTATCTGGGAAGTGCGAAACGGGTGATTCTTGCACGGGTGTAGTTTGTTCGTGCGACGGTCATCTGTTTCGCTCACGTGTATGGAACTCTTTTTTTCAACGGAATGAGCGAAACTCGCTCAATTTGTAAGTTAGATCATTAACTATGTCCTCGACGAGAGTGAAGTTTGTCGTCAGAGCTTTACTCGGGAGACAATCATACAAGTCGAGGACGACAAGACAGGAAATAGCAAGGAAGCAGAGTACATGGTGGAGGGAGGAGCACGGATGCGAGGGGACGCAGTCTTCCACACCCCAAACATATTAAATTCTAATTCAAAAATATTATCCATTGACCTTTATGAGAATATTTTTAAAAAACTGAAAATACATGGTAACGAAAACAAAAAAAGGAATGTAATATCTGAAAATACATTATAACGGAATAGGCTAGATGTCGCGCGCTCTCCGAACCATATAGGCAACTCTTGCTTTGAGCCACGTAGTTGACCCTGGAGGTTTCCCGCACTGTTCCTCATGCCGTGCAGTGATGCTAGATAGAGGTATTTTGTTTCTCTCACTCTCATGCGAATAATGTTATATTATGTGAGAGTAATAAAGACAAAACACCTCTATATGGCATCACTGATGCCGTGTGTAAAACAGCTGTTTTGTACATCCAAAACAAGTATGAAAAAGCGAGTGTCGCGCATTTCGTTAAAAAAAATATAATTTTTAACGGAATACGCGTAAGTCGAGCATTTAGTGCAGCAAATCGTTAGATAGTAAACTAGTCATTTGGTGCATAGGTTTTAGAAAACCGTTATACTTTCTGCGCAGCGACTCAAGTTGATTTGACAAACATAAATCGCTGGGAAGTTTAGTCAACTTAATCTAACAAATAGATCTGTAAAATACTGTTTAAAGAATTAGTCAAAAAATAATAGCTCTGTATCAACTAATTTAAATGAGTAAAGTACGACAGTCTTTTCCTTGTTTACCAATGATGAATTTAAAAATTTTCTATAGCTTAATTATAAACAAAAAATCGTTAATTAATGGGGACTCTTCATTTGCAGGTGCTGGAGAATCTGGAAAAAGTACGATAGTCAAACAAATGAAGTAAGTACTGATAACATTTATATTCAATATTGATCATTTGTTGAAAAATATTATGGAATATTATTTTATGCTTACTTTTATGACCAATGGTAGTATATTATGCTTCACTGCAAATGCTATCCAGTAAAGTAGCGCATATTCTTTGCGTTTTTAAAGAAAAAGCTTTGAAATAGTGACAACTTTATAATTACAGATTTCGCTGAATTAAATCAAGCAAAAAGTTTTTGAGGTTCCTGAGTAAAAATAATAGGTTTTTTTAAATATATGTTTATGCTTATTAATATATATGTATAATAATGTATTAATCATTTTTTTCTTGGAGGATGTGAGAAAAGTAAGCTTCCCTGCCAGTGATCCTGTAAAACTACAATCCCACCAACGTCGTGTCAATATTCCTTCAGAGGAGGACGTTTTTATCCGCTGGATTCGTTGTTGTTATTGTGTATATTCTTACAACGTATGCCAACGTGATCACGTGCCTCAATAGATGCAATCTTGGTCTATGATTAAGGATCGTGTAACATAATCAGTGTTTTTGATTCTCATGAGGCGCTTAGTCTCTATTAAATTTAGTCCGACTTACCGACGTTGGTTCTGCAATTAAAATGCTACTAAAAGTGCTCATAGCTATCAGCATAGCAACGTCGTTTTCATATCCTACTATTCAAATGTCGTTAGGTGGTTTGAGCCACAGCGACCCATCATAAAGTATGTTTCACATCGCAGTTCTCTCTACTGACCCTTGACTGACTCCTGTCGTGATCTTGACTTCTAAAGTGTCATCATCCATTTCCATTCTATTCTATTCATTTTCATTTCTATTCTCTCGCTAGCTGCTTGAGAACCTTGTAAAATAATCAGTCTCCTCTCAAGGGCTTGATATATATGTTCCCAATTATTCGTGTTTTAATTGTTATTACTTGACGTGGTACTAGGTTACGAAAGTTTCCTGTACTTCCTACACTGAAGAAAAGGTGTTCTATCTTGCTCGAAACTCTGGATTGCATCGCGTATATCGTAAATCGTTCAGTTCTTTAGATGTGCGATTGAGAATTATCTTTTTATACAGTTTGCCTATAGAGTCAACAGTTATTCATATAGTTTCATTACGGTCCTGTGGGGTCCCAGAACCATTACGGAGTCCAGTTTCTTCGCAGCCAATTCTAGGCTCTCATCTTAAACAAAAGTAGTTATGGTGTCTCGTTACTTGAATAGTTCTCTCTGGGCGTGTTTTTTAAGAGAAGTGCCTCTACAATCTTAAGTACCGTCAATATATCATTTATCAACATAGTGTACAAAGCTGTCCCGCATTGCCATTTTGCTTAATGGTGTTAGGTGGTTGAAACGCCTTACTAGCATCCTTCTCGTTCTAGGCTCTTTTTCCACACTCTTTGAGTTTATCTCCGATATTCATTCAGCAATTTCTAGTGCTGAGATTTCTGATATCTACCATAAAGCAGATTTTGATTATTGCGCTGTCTTCTCTGGGTCATAGATGAATCGCACATGGCTCATTTCAGTTGTGTAATACCACGTCATGTCATTAGTCATTGCAGTTTTTCAATTTGTCCTATATTACCGAGCTGCATTTCACACATGCGTTCAAGTTAAATTTCTTGACAATCCATGCTTTGGGTTTGTCTCGCGTGAGACAAACTCCTCTTCCTATATTGTCTACTTGCGCAGGTATCTCCTTAACGTTGGTCTAAGGATGGTCAAAAATTCTTTCGAATATTACCGTTCCCCACCAATTGATGACTATCAAGTCGAGTGAGATCATCATCACGTCAGAAAGCTATACTTTTCTATCTACTAAGCTTTCACTCATAACTTAGATTTGATGTTATTGTCCTCTGCGATAATGATGGAACTAAATCATTGCTTTGTATTTTTCTCCAAGTCTTCCAGTCTGCCAGAACTGTTCGAAACGATGCATTTGGCGAGTAGTATCAATAATAAACTGCAATGCCATCCATCAGGCACCATATGTATCCATTTCCTTTTTCTACCGAATCGGCTTGCGTGTTTGATATAGGTACTGTATGTATAGTTGCGTCGACTTGGTTATCCGAGAGTCTGACCCTGTAATTGGGATTTATGTATTGTTCTTTTTTCCTTCACTTTTGATAGAGTTATGCAATTCGCGTTCCCTAATCGATATTTAAAGGCAACTCCTCGCGTTTCTCACTGAATGCATTTTTGGTCGCTCTTGCGCGACGTAAAATTATCCATGGACCCGCATAGAAAGTACGGCTTTGTCCTATAGTTTCCTTGGTTGCATTGTGCAATAACTAAGCTCCGAAATACCTCGAGAACAACATCTTCTTTCGTACTCTTACTATAGAATAATCCAGCTTATTCTTAATTTTCCACTCTTGATCGTGCCCAGTGCATTTGCACGTGGTATCGTCATAATTGCGATCTGCGTTCCGTCATATGCGGGTGTATTGCTTTGGTCCTTGAAGTGCTTCTACAGGAATTCCTTTTCTTTTTTACTTAATTGTATTCGTAATTTTTAGTCGCTTTCTGTGTTAACGCTAGCATCTAGAGTCAGCAGTGTATGCAATAGAGTGTTTGAATTCACCCTTTGTTTCTCTGGAATTGGTACATTATGGTTGCTGTTTGGTCTTCTCCGTCTGTTGATTATTTCTTCGAAAAACGAACTTTTTTTTCTCTTTACCACTCAGACAGTGATCTTCACAGAAAATTTAATCTCTACCGATTTCGGAAAATAGTTGCCTGATTACATATATTACCCTCTGAAAATCCTCTTTGACGCACTTGTGGATGTTACTTATCTCACTGACCACTGCATCCTTCTTGTCTACATTTATCTATCTAATTTGGAGCCCACCAGTGGTCATCAGGTCTTCCTTATCGCAATTGAAACTACCGGAAAACATCTGTTACCACGGTTATTCCTGTGAACAGTAGCTCCAAGCCCCAGCGGGTGCTCAAGAGTGTTACCAGGATTCGTGAGTGGGGACTAGGAGGTTTAGGTGGCGTAACTAAGATTAGATTGAGTAATAACTTTTGTTTTATCAAGAATAACAAAGAATTTATTATTCTATTAACAATAATACTAATAACAAATGCGACGCCAGCAGCCGTTCGTTTGGTCCCGCTCCCGTTGAGCCATCTGCCACAATAATTAGAAAACGCACTTACCACGGATGTGCCTTGAAATTTTACGCACGCTACGCTTGCGCCCTCTGGCGAAATAGGTGATTGTTGTCGCAAGTCGCGTGCGGGTGCAGTCGCGCAATCCCCTAGGCACGTGTTTGCACGAACCGTAGGTGTTCGCCGACGTCCAGGAACCAGTTCGACTTTCCCTCGTGCATGCACTCTTCGAGACACGGTCAGGCTACGTGTCACTATGTCTATCTCGTGTCTACAAGGATAGAGATCAGTGAACCGGATTACCTTATTGATGTGTCGCGCCCTCTACCCTGAACGTCCGGGTATACGTGTTTACACGTTACACCAGGATTCTGCAGTCCTGGACTAGCTTTGGCCTCATCGCCGTGTGTGCACGACGGTAAAGACAAATATTCGTCCCGGGAGAGCTCGTCCGTCTATCTCCATACTATACTCTATGGCGGTCACAGTCGGGATATTGTTTAGTAGCTAGGAGTGGATCATATCGGGTAACAAAGTATTCGGTAAACGGAACAAACGGAATCGGTCTCTGACCCGTGTGTGCACGGTGTCAGTGTTGGATTGAGAATTAGATCTGGAACAGGGGACGGTTGGAGAATATATAATCGTACTGCCCGCGCGAAGCCTGCGCGCTACTGGCCTTAGAACGTATTCTCATGCGGCGACGTGAGCGCCCGCGTACAAGTAAAATACTAACCTAACATGACGGCATACTAACTTAGCCTGACGCTCTGAGTGCGCCCGCGCGAAACTAAAATTCTATCCTATCGTGACTGCGTTACTAACCTAGTCTGGCGACCTGAGTGCGCCCGCGCACAAGTGAATTACTAACCTGTCCCGGATATATTAGTAGCCTATGCGATTAATACTAGCAACGAAGCACGGCTGCTTCGATGCATCCCTCATTTTTTGTTTTGTTTCGGGATTTCGTCTCCTAAATGGTTTGTTCAAACCCGAGTATTTTATTTCCCTTTTATATGTGATATGCTTTTCCCTATTTGCCATCTGGAAAGACGCCTGATCTCAGTAACTTGATACACGATGTATGTATTTTATTTTAAGTAGGCGTCGAAGGTACAAGCTCTCCACCCAGTAACTCTACAGAAGTGGAACCTCACTAGCACCGTATAAGCATTCCTTTAGGGGGGTCTATTCTAATCTGCTGAACACGTCACTGTTGTTGTTATCTCTACTTCTTCGTCCACTAAGCCTTGCGGTCAAGAAATTAGAGGTTTAGGTTTGACATATTACCGCGTCTGGACGTCTTCTCATAAGTGGACTCGGTGTTTCTTCTTTTCCGCGCGAGTTATGTGACTTAGTATTCGAACATTCAAGCCATCGTATGTTCGTTCACTTCATCGCTCAGAATGAATCTGCGAAGATAAAATATAGTATAGCAGTGGTAGCTAAGACAAAGAAGATGATAATAAATGCATTACCCATGCACTGTTCTTGCACCGGCGACGAGTTAGTCTTTGTCGGACCTCCAATCTGTAATACCGTACTTCAATAAATAAGTTTGCCATAATATGTAACACATCTTACTTACGTCGTATACTGTGTCTGTCTATGTGTATTTCCAGTTGAAAGCATCCAATAAAATCCAATAAAAAAAATTTGTATAAGATGTTATAAGTATTTGCACCAGTAAAATCTGATTAAATTCTTATAATATAAAATAAAATTTATCTATTTATCAGCATAAACTAATGTTTTCATTAGCTTAAATCAATCAATAGATTGTGACGTTGTTGTTACATCAATGAATAGACACACTTTGTTCGATTTAATGCGATTTTACTGGTGCAAATACTTATAACATCTTATGCAAATTTTTTTTATTCGATTTTATTGGTTGCTTTCAAGTGGGTTACCTTGTCCATTACCTATGTAACACCTCTATGGCCGACCACTGAGCAAATAACACAACTGGTGTTACGCACAGGAAGCTGAAAGACGGTCGGAATTCAGATTCTTCTTCAATTGCATATGACAAATGTCACTGTGAAGAAAACAGTGGGGGTTTTAATCTCGAAAGTAAACAATGTGAAATCCTGAAAAAAAAAATAATAAAATATACCGAAACACCTGGCTAACCGATACAGCCAACATATCAAAGAAATTTCGGCAAAGTAGGAAGAGATAATACACAAAGAGCCGGAAAAAAACTACTCCAAAGATAATACCTGTAGATAAGACAACTACTCCAAAGATAAAAAAAATATAGAAACTTTAATTAAGAATCTGCCATTGATTGAATAATTTAAAGGAAACTCAACAAATAACGCATAAATATAAGAAGTTTGAACCACAATTACAATAAACTATTAGTATTTCTGGAATATTTACAGAAAAAACCATTCATTATAATTTGTATAGAAACCTGGAATTTAGACCGTCATTGAATTTTCAATATTCAAGGATACAACATTCTTTACAATAGTAGCAAAATAAATCAAAGTGATGGCATAGTTATTTACATAGACAACAACCTAATTCAAACAAGAGAAATAATAGAAATAAATAATCTCAAGATAATAAATGTCTTATGTTATCTGTTGAAGAGAGCGCACGTACTTTTTTGTGGTCCTCTGTTTTCCCGTCTTTTAATCTAATAGATGTTCGATTAGATAACTGGAAGTGTTATACTGATCAAGATTTTACCGCAATCGTTACAGTAGATATAATCTGCAAGAGAATTGAAGACATGATGATGATTTGAAGAACATTCAGTTTCTCTTTAAAGACAAAGCATTTTTGATAGATCGTTAGCAGTTGTATAGAAAGATCAACAAAAGCAGAGGCCCCGTTTTCCCCATATGGAGGAGGTTACGGATAGTGTAAATAAATACACAGAGACAAATAGAAAGAGGAGACGTATTAAGCGTACCATGCGCTCAAAATCCCAACAGACGTATGATTTGTCAGCTGATGATGTGACAACCAACTCAGACGATAGCGATAATGAAAGTATAGAGATCGAATATGAAAAGGTGTCTGATGCGCTCACCGCGGATGACGTCAATAAACTAGTCAAAAAGTCAATTCAAAGTAAAAAAATATTATGAGATCGGATATATAAAACGAAAGATATCGAGCATAGAGATCACCTGATGAATGCAGTCAACGTTTATGTTGGTGCAATAAACAAATTAATCTTTACTAATGAGATAAAGACACTTAAGAGTGAAATTGCTCTCACTCGGCAGGCTATGGAGACTGCTCAATCAACAAGGCAGAAATTGTGCTGTCAAATAGTTAAAGAAGGAAATCGAGAATCTGCAAGTCACCACAACAAAGGCGTCACCATGAATGTCCCGAATATAGTTAGTTTCGTAATCAAACCTAAAGTAATGGAAAATGAAGAAATGGCAAACAAAAGAACAATAGAAGATAGCAAAAAAATTGTCCTACAGGCAATTAAACTCGAAGAATGCAGCTTAAAAGTTCGAAGAATAATAAAATCAGGTGATAATGGTGATGCGCATAGTTGCTGATAAAACAGATTTAGACAAAATTAAAGAACTAGAATCTCTAAAAAATGCAGGCCTAGATGTCAATGTATCTACAAAGCTAAATCCGAGACTGAATATATATGGAGTAGATGCTACTTGCGGCTTAAAAGTGTTGGAAGAAAAAATTAGAATACAAAATTTGACAAAGGACGAGACAAAAGATCTAAAACTTGTTTATATTTTTCCACCGCGTAAAGAGAAAGACAGTTATATTGTGAGGTTAACCACTAGTTATATCATCGAGAAAACTCCTGATATTAGGAACAAGTTACTGAGACAGATAAGTGTTTTTGTTGGCTGGAATTCGTGTAGAGTTGAAGATTACATTCAAGTATAGCAGTGTTATAGGTGTCTTGACTTTAGTCATACAGCAGGTAACTGCAACAAACCGCACGTTTGTGCACATTATTCAGAGAGTCATGACACTCGTACGTGTCTTAATAAAGCTCAACCAGAATGTTGCTAAAATTGTAGAAAAGTAAACGACACAAGTCATCAACATACAGGTACAGATACCAAAACGTGTCCAATAATTCAAAGAAAACTTAAAGACCGAGCGCAAAATATCACTTAAGGCTGATTTAAATCAAACTTTCAGATTATTGATGATATGTAAAGTAATTTTATACAAAGTGAAGCTTGCTATGCGAATCTTAAGTCTTTTAATAAAGATATAAATAAGAAAGACAGTGAAATCTTATACTTAAATATTAGGAGTTTAAATGCAAATTTTAATAAACTTGAATTCTTTATTAAAAGACTACAAATCTAACCGTATGTAATTGTTTGCTCGGAATCATGGAATTTAGAACCTAATAACTTTGAATTACCTGGGTACAAATTATATAATAGCAATAGTAAAATAAATAAGGCTGATGGAGTTATTGCGTACATAATGGATAATGTTAATGAGATTTCAGAAATTATAGAAGTTGTTAGATTAAAAATGTTATATACTTGTATTAAACTGAATAATAATAGTACTCTAGAAATGTCTTCTATCTACAGATCACATGATTTTTATTACTGAACCCCTTTTTGGGTTTAACAAGACCAAAAGATAATAGGGGTAATGGTACATGCATTGATAATATTTTTATTAAAAATAGAAACGTAAAATCTAAAGCGCTCAAATTAACGATCCCTATGCCTGATCATTATCCACTATCCGTACTTATAGATAAACCACAACAGGCAGATAATAATGACCATTAACAATTTTGTAATTATAAAAAATTAAATAAAATAGCTGGTACTGTTTTTTTTAGAAGAAATTTTAGAATCACTATCGGAGATAATCAAGAAATAAATGTGGCAGCGATAAACAAATGCCATGATATTAAAAGAATAAAATTTATTGTTTCTTTTAAAGAACTATTAAGGATTCAAGAAAACGTCCGAAATAATAATCTCAATAATAGGTGATTTCGATATTGAGATAGACGGCAATAAAACAATAAATCAAGAATTTTCACAAATACAATTAGAAAATAGCTATTACCCAGGTTTCAATCAAATCAGTAAACCAGGAAATAATGATATTCGTAAAGGCACATGTATAGATAATTTCTACATAAAAATGTATAAGATAAAACATGACAACTATACTTTAACAGTACCTTTTGATGATCGTTACTCAATACTAATGACCTTAAAGAACCTGAAAAATCCAGTAATAATAATAACTAAAAAGAATTCAACTATCAAAAATTAGAAAACATTGAAAACAAGTTAATTTGGACGAACATATCTCAATTACGGGATCTAAATAAAGCAATGAATCAATTAATAAATAAAATATAAAATTACGTTTAAAAAGCAAAAACAAATAATAAAAACAATCACAGAAAAGGAATTCTAAGAAAAACTGGATAGCCCATACAATAATAACATTATGTGCTAACAAAAAATGTTGTACACTATTTGGAAAAATCATACAAATAATACAACATAAAAAGATAACTACAAGACCTAAGTGAAAATATTAAATAAATTATCAATACTACAAAAGAAAAACGACAAAACACAAATTGAAATAAGCCATAATCATCACAAGAATGTGTGGAAGATAATTAACAATACGTTAGACATGACACTAGACGGACAACATTATAAATTACCTAGGTACAGGCTCGCATTGCGACAATAACCTTTACGGAGAAAAAAAAATTATAAATTACTTAGCAGACAATAATATGAAAATCAGATATTCAAAGAAAATTACAGAACACATGAATAAATTCTTCTGCAACATCGAAGCTGAAATGAGAAAAAAAATAATAAAACCATCGAATAAAGACTTGCAAATGCCACCCATGAATGAAAATAGGATATACCTATTCCCAACTAATTAAAATGAAATAAAAGGAACAAATAGTCAAAGAAATCAAAACGGCGGAATAGATCAAATAAATTCACAAGTTTTGAAAATATTAAAGTACTACAGTAAACCACTTACAAATATATTTAATATATGCCTAGACAAAGGAATATGGTTCTGAAAATATTTAAAGTTATACCTATACAGAAAGGTAAAGAAAAACATCCGACAAACAACTAAAGGTCCATATCCTTGATTTGAAATCTTCCAAAAATATTTGAAAAACTAATTCTCAAGAGACTCTTAACTTTTTTTAACAAAAGTGAAATAATATTAGTCAAACAGTTTGTTTTCGGAAAAAACAAAAGTAGAAATCTTTTTACTTTTTATCATCTACTTTAATAATATACTAAAAACAGTTCCAGAACTATCAATACTTTCATATGCTGATAGTAATAGTAAAAGAAAAACAACAATGAACAACTATCTAGACAAAATATCAAACTGACGAGCATTGAATAAACTATCTCTAAACACAGACAGAACAGAATATACGGAATTTGGTAACACTTGTGTTACATCCGGAAACGTACACGTATGAATAAGGTAGTCTTATTCATTTATTGCTCGTTTTGAGCCTAGCTACCTAAAGCCAATAGCTCGGGAAGAGCTCCTAAATATAAAATTGGGACAAAAAAAACCTGAAAAGGGAGAAGATGGGCGCGGTGATTTGAATTAGCAATTTAAGCAATCGAAATAATACCAATGGAACGGGCGTCGGGGCAGAGGCAGAGGCTTTTAAGAAAAGCTCTAAGATAAAGAGGAGTCCGGTAGGAGAGAAAGGAGAATTACAGAAAGAAAAGAAAGAAGAATACGGATAAAGAGCTGAAAGAGATGAGGTTCCAAATGGACGCGAAATGGAAGGCTATAGACAAGAAAGTTGACAAGGTAGGAAAGGAGCTCCTGAAGACTATAGTAGAGAAGGGTAAGGAACAAGAAGAAAGAAGAAGAAAAGGGATGAAACCCTGAATAAGAGAATTGAGGAAGAGTAGGAGCAGAGGTTGGACAAGGAGAAAGATCAGAGAGGAGAACTAGACAAAGAGAGAGAGAAACAAGGAAAATAAAGAAGGGAGAGGTCAAGGCTCAGCTAAGAGAGAATAAGGCAGAGATTGAGTGGATAAAAGAAAAGGAGGAAAGAAAGAGAAGAAGCAAGAACATCCTAATATCCGGAAAAGAGGCAGAGAGGCTAAAGGATAAAGAGCGTATAGAGGAATGGATAAAGGAAAAAATGAGACAGGAAGTGAAACTGAAGAACACGTGGAGAATAGAAAAAGGAAAAGAGATGAGAGGAGCAGAGTGCAGAGGGAAAGGATCCCAAGTATACATAGGACATGACAAAACGTGGAGAGAGAGAGAGTGAGAGAGTGAGAGAGATTTGATATAATAGGACTAACGAAAACGTGGATGTCAGAGAAGCAAGAAGAAAAGGCAATGGAAATACTAAAGGATTATAAAGTAAGATCAGTGAAGGCCTGGAGAGAGAGGAAGAAAGGGAGGTTAAACTGAGGTATGCTGACAGCAGTAAGATAACCGCTGGCAGAAAAGATAGAATGGATGGACGATACAAGAGACAGTAAGGAGGTAATAGGCCAGCAGCTGAGGAAAAGAGGTGAGAAAATCAGATTGATCCTAATGTATAAGAGTGAAGAATTGGAAGATGATCGAAGAGGAGACGGAGAAAGTATGGGAAGGAGCGCTGATAGTATGCGGCGACTTTAACGTGAGAACCAAAAAAGACAGAGGGAGATTAGAAGTAGAAGAGATCAGGGAGAAAGCAGAGACAAAATAAGTCATAAGGATGGAGAAGAATTGATACAAATGATAAGAGAATGCGGCCTCCATATAGTAAATGGTGACACGGAAGGAGATGAGAGGGGCGACTACGCAT
>JAWWEQ010049303.1:0-13794 GCA_035583055.1 Torymus tubicola
ACACTCGCGATGCTCTCCAGCAAGCATCGCGACGTTAGCTCAGTGGTAGAGCGCGGGCCTACAAACCTCGAGATCGTTTTACGCGACTTATTCAGTCTGTCCTTTCATACGTAACATTACTATTTTATATTTCTTTGGTAGTGTGATACATTTGTTTCTTGTCTTACGATTTGAACTTGAGTATATTTCCTTTGTAATAGTATTTTAAACTTCGAAAAGCTAACATTTGTTTTATTTATTGTTTTTTTTTGTGCAAAAGTGTTATTGTATACTATTTTAAGTATCATGTTTTGTAGATTTTGGATTAGCTGTAATTTATTTCTGTAGGCACCTCCCCAAGCTATTATTCCAAAGTTTAATATGCTATGAAAAAAAGCATAATATATTTTTTGTAGTGTTTCTATTTGCATAAAATTGGATATTTTGTAAAATACAAAAATAAGGTATTTTAATTTTTATGTAATATAGTTTATGTGTTCATCCCATCTTAGATTATAGTAAAAAATTACACCTAAGTATTTATGGATAACTTCACGTCAACTGTTGTAGGTCAAAATTTAAAAATTCTTTAAAATGGGGTTTTCTTGTTGATAACTAGCCCCAAGATGCAACCTTAGAGTTTTAGACCAAAACATGCAGTTGTTCCAAAGTTACAACCAATTAAAAATTTGAAAATTTTAATTTTTTTCAAAGAACATCAATTTTCATGATTTTTTAACTCAAAAAGGTGAAACTTTTTGTATAATACATTAAATGGGAAAAAGTTTTCAATTTGTGAGTAGAATTAAGTAGAATTTTTATAAATTGATTAATCAAATTGTTGTCTTTGATAGTTCAAAACCAATCCTTCACTCTATGTGAAAGGCGTAGTCGACAAAATTTATTTTCTGCAAAATAATCCAAAAAGTATATCTAATTTATTACCTTTAAGACAAAATTCAGTTTATGTTGGTTGAAGGTCTCAACAAAAAGCTGTGGGTCTTTTAAAATGTGAAAAAAGGTTAAAAAACATATTTTTGGTGATTTTTCGACACATGTTATATGAATATAGTCATATATCACAGCTAATGTCTTTTAAATATATTATAGGTTAGTCCGTGGCTTTTTTTAACACAATATTCACTATTAAACAGAATCCTATCACAAAAATATTGAATGCGTAAACTATTAAGCATCTCAAATTCTTACATGCTACTTGTATACCCATTCATATCATCACTCATTCAACATTATTTAGATTTTATAATTATAAATTTATACTTATATAATTATATATTTGTATTCTAAAAAAAAAAGGTTTAACAAAATAAACATAACATATATTTAATTATTAATAGCTTATTACTTGCATTGCTACACACAATGCTTTCAAGCGTCTCATAATTAGTTGTTCTAACTATAAAAATGCTTCTAACACATACTGTATAATCATTAACCGTATAAATCTAACTACTGAAAAATGTTATGATATGTAGTAAATGAGAATTAGCTTTACTTACAAAAGTAATAAATATTTCTAAAATTCTATATTATGCTTATGACATATATAGAAAATGAGAAAAACTACTGGAATATAGATGATCCACTCTTGATTATTAAAATATTATAATATAGAATTTTAAAAATATTTCTTACTTTTGTAAGAAAAGCTAATTTTTATTAAATACATATCATAACATTTTTCAGTAGTTAGATTTATACGGTTAATGATTATGCAGTATGTATTAGAAGTATTTTTATAGTTAGAACAACTAATTATGAGACGCTTGAAAGCATTGTGTGTAGCAATGCAAATAATAAGCTATTAATAATTAAATATGTTATGTTTAGTTTGTTAAAGCTTTTTTTTTTTTTAGAATACAAATTATAATTATATAAGTATAAATTTATAATTATAAAATGTAAATAATGTTGAATGAGTCATTATATGAATGGGTATACAAGTAGCATGTAAGTATTTAAGATGCATAATAGTTTACGCATTCAATATTTTTGGAATAGGATTCTATTTAATAGTGAATATTGGGTTAAAAGAAAGCCACAGACTAACCTATAACATATTAAAAAGACATTAGCTGTGATATATGACTATACTCATAAAAAATGTGTCGAAAAATCACCAAAAATGTGCTTTTTTACCTTTTTTCACATTTTAACAGGCCTACGCTTTTTCTTGAGACCTTCAACCAACATAAACTGAATTTTGTCTTAAAGGTAATAAATTAGATATACTTTTTGGATTATTTTGCAGAAAATAAATTTTGTCGACTACGCCTTTCACATAGAGTGATGGATTGGTTTTGAACTATCAAAGACAACAATTTGATTAATCAATTTATAAAAATTCTATATGATCTGTATATGATATAGTTGAGTTTTCAGGCATTTTAATTAATAAATCATTTACATACAGAATAAAAAGTAATGGTCCGAATATCGCACCTTGAGGAACTCTGGTATTTATTATTTTGAGTTAACTTTCATGTTGGCCTATTCTAACTATCTGTTTTCTATTCGTTAGGTAACTTTCTAGTAGTTTATGTGGATTACCTCTTATACCGTATGTATATAATTACTACTATATATAATTACTACTTTCTATTGTTCTCTCTGCTTTGTATATAGGCAAATTTCAAGGATTCAGGCTAAAATGATTTTTCTATACATTGTTAAAAATATTTCCAAGTACATCAGCAATATGTATAGAAATTCTCTTAAGTACAGTGGCGTGTATTTTATCAACTCCACCATTTTTATTTTTTCGATCTTTAATTATTTTTTGCATTTCAACGCAGTTTGTAGGGTTAAGAAATATTGATTTTTCATTTATTGGCGGTAATTCAATTTGTTTGTTACTTGGAGCTGTAATTTTTTTACTCATTTCATAATTTTGCTTACAGTAGTGGTTGTTCATGATATTTACTATTTGTATTTTGTGTGTTATCAATTCATTGTTTTCAATGTAAATTTCATTTACATTTTACGTTTCTCTTGTTATTTAGGTAATTTTTTAAATTCAGTATGAACTCTGCACCTTTAAGATCGTGCGATATATACATAACAGACACTTCCAAATGACTATTGTTTGTCAGATTTATAATTGTATTTAGAATTTTGAGTCTTCCAATTTCGACTGCATTGGTTGTTTGTTCTAGTTTTTCTTTTACATATACGACCACACCATCAGACTTATTAATGGTACTATTATTGTAGTATATATTGTACCCATTCAATTTATTATACAAGTAATGATCTCGTTTCTATGTTTCAGCACACACAATGACATAAGGTTTAACTTTAAGTCTCTTGATAAAAATTTACAGTTTTTCAAAATTGGCATTTAAGCTTCTAATATTTAAATATAGTATCAAATTATTTGTCCTAGTTATACTTTTATTAAGTGACTTAAGATCATCATATGTAATTTCTTGTTGAAATTGATTTCGAACATCATTAAGTACTTCGCAATCCATGTTAGATTTATTATTATAAGTTACATTTTTGTTGATCCTTGTGATGATGTGCTGCCAAGTCTAAGACTTTTTGAAACTGGAATTTATTTTAGCTTCTGTGTTTACATCATATGCGTTGCTTATTCCGTGGGCTAATTCTTGACAGCTTCTCTCTTGGTAGTCGGTACTATAATTTTTTAGTTTAGCTACGTATCTTGCTAAGTCAGGTTTTATTATATAGTCTGAAGTGATGATATAGTTCTTTATTTTTGCCTTTAATATTTCACATTCGTCAATATCAGTGGCAATATGGTTTATATTATTTTTTGTTAAATTTATTATTAGCATAACAGCAGTTTACACAGCACTTAATGGTTTCTTTGCAGTCTTTCGTGTTGTGCGGTGTTACATATTTTATACACTTTATATCCATTTTTTTTTACTGTGACCTAGTACACCACATTTAAAACAGTGTTCGATATCTATAACATCATAAACCCTGCAATTTTGATATGCAATAAAAAGTTTGCTTCTGTGTTCTTTAATATATTTATTTATTTCTTCTGTAATTTCCAAGATTACACTAGCTTTATTAGTTTTCAGATTTTTGTTTATATTTAGCATTTTACTTTTCGAGCTTAGACTAGTAAAGTTTCTAGAATTTATGTCCGCTTCTAGAGCAGCTTGGTTTTCGCAGAATCCATTTTCTACTCCAATTCTTGTAACAATAGGTTTGTTAAGTTGCTCCTCTCCTATTTTACATACGTTATGCATCATGGCAGTTAGATATTTTGTCGCTGTTTTAGTACTTTCTTCGTCTACGCATGTGACTAAAATTTCGTTCTTTGAATTAATTTCAATTTTTTTGGCTTTGATAGTTTTAAATTTTATTTTAGGCATTACCTTAGGCTGTTGTATAAGTTGTGTTGTTAATGTTTCTGCGTATGTTCGTTTGTTTATATTTGGTTTTTCTTTTTTTTTTGTTCAGCAAATCTTGCAGCAGTCTGTCTTTGTCTTTTAATTCTGAGTTAAGATCTTGTAGTAGTTTAATTTTTTCCATGAGTTGGTTGTCCTCAACTTCGTAGTCCATTGATTCTTCATCTTGTGTTTTCTCTTTTAGTAGTTCCCTATATTTTGCTTTGAGTTTTTGAGGTTCTTCATTTAGTTGTTTATATTGAAATAGTATAACACGTGGATCTTCAATTGAGGTTATGTTTACTGTTGGGTTCTCGTCACAGACCACCATCACTTTAGTTAGATATTTCACATTATTTTTTTATTAAAGTCACGCTTATGGTAAACGTTATCACACAACACACAAAAAACCGTTTTATTTACTATTTCTGAGTGGCATTGATAATTTTACTCTTAATAAGAAACAGGTTCTATTTTATTATGAAAGATTATATCTCAAAGCATTTGTACAACATAATAGTTAAGCTTTATAAGAGGAAATTTAATATAATGCAAAGTAGTTTTCTAATTAATTTTGCTAATAAAATCTTATTATATAATTTATAAATGAAACCTAAAAATATATTTTATTTTTTATGCAGAATAGGACAGGAGAAATTTGTTCAAGGACGTGACCAAATCTTTTAAGTATCTCCAACAGCCGACTCAGAAATTTTGTTTGTATCTTATGATAAGGATGATACAGAGTCCAAAGGCCATTCTGGTTGTTTATACAACTAATACAAATCAATGAGGAATGCATTACGTGAAGCTAAGGTTTTAGTTTCTACAAATAGTAGAACAAGTTTCTACAAATAATAGAACCCCCTGCCGGGTGTTCACGAGTGTAACCAAGATTCGTGGATGGGGACTTGGAGGATTAGGTGACTTAACTCGGATTATATTTTAGAAACAACTCTCAATTTTATCAAAAAGAATAAAAAAAATATTTATTAAGCATTAACTATTTAACAATATAAAATGACATATTAAATGTGACAAATTGACTGCTGGCAGCCGCTGGTTTTGGTGCCGCTCCCCGTTAAGCCAACTGTAACATGAATTTAGAAAACGCACTTACCACCGAGCTATTCGTAAATACGTACGCTACGCGCGCGCCCTCTCGCTATAGGATGAGTCTAGTCTTAAGTTAGCCTGTCGTCATACAACCACCTAGACACGTGTGCACACGTGGCGTAGGAGTTGGCCGAGCTCCGGGAGTCAGTTTGGTTTTTCCCCGTGTGTGCACGAGGATGTGGAAGAACCAGGACTGCTCCGGTGTTCCTCTGTCTGGTGAACGTCTAAACAGATCTACTAGAGACGTGTGTGCACGCACTCTAGGAGACACCGTCAGGCTACGTGTCACTATCTCTATCTCGTGTGTACACGACGGTAGAGACAATAGCTCGTCTAACTAGGGCAGTCGGTCAGTCTAGGTCTGTTATACGGTTTATAGCGGTCTCGAGTAGACAGTATAACGTCGCTGGGATTTCTAATCTGGATGCAAGTCTTAGGATTTATTAATTGCGAGCGCCGCGGCTTATATAGTCGTTCAGCCCGTTCGAAATCTGCGCGCGCAAGTACGGGGGCGTAAACGTCGAGCGCCGTGAGTGAGCGGCCTGATTATGCGACAAGAATTATTTGCTATTGTAAAAAACAAAAAATTAAAGAGGTTAAGGATGTTTTCAAGACGAATGGAGAATTATTTGAGACAGGTATAATTTTTTTTTATATAAATGATAATAATAAAGGTTAGATCTTATTTCATATTTTAATTATTACTTGTTTTAATATATAGGCGTCTACAATAATCATTTGGCATTACCCCTGTGCATTAAAGCAGTGAAGACCATTAAATATAATAACGATGCTGTAACTTTAACAAAAAATAAAATATCAAAATGTTTTATACTACATGTACAAGTAAGAAATAGTCATTAAATTAAATTTTTAATTATTCTATTTACATTACAAATAGTTACTTAATTTAGCTTTCAATATTGCAGAATTCTGAACTGTTAGATGAAGAAAAGAAAAGCTTTGAGAGTTGGCGTAACAATATTAAATTGCCTAATCACTCGTACATTATTTTATCAGGAAAAATATATAATACAGATACCGTAGAAGCTGTAGACTTTTGTTTAGCAGTTTATATGTATATACAGTATTAAGTTTGTTAGTTTCAAATTAATTAGTTTTAGATGTTCTTTTTATAATAAATTTAGATTTTATTCCCTGATATTATGGATTTTCTTTGGCAACACTTATTATCTTTTATTTGAAAAATGTACGCTGATCCATCATTTCCTAGAAAGATTGTTCAAATATTTGTCGACTATTTTGACGATTTCATTCGGAATGTTTTTATATCGTCTATGAAAACCGATATCTTAAAGATTGTTAAAATGAATGATATTACTGATTCTATAGCAAATGAAATTGAATTGTTCAAATTCTTATACCAAAATTATGGAACCTTTTCAGTCAGAAAATAAAATATTCAGTTTATTAGAAAGAAAGGGTTTAGTAGATTATGAAGAGTTTACAATTGGAGTGAAATATGTTCCTACAGTAGTCGAAAATGAAATGGTGTTAGCTCTAGAAAATGTACATGAAGTTCATATTCCTTTAAGAAAAACCTTAAAAATCTTTTTAGAGATATCGGGACAGTAGTATATGGTGAAACCAGCGGATTTTCGTTCGGCATATACTATAGCAAATTTAGTGGTGGGGGAGCCCAGCGTCTTTTTGTGGAGCGGGTTGGGTATACTATAGTAAACTTTGTGATGAAACCAGCGGATTGTCGGTCTAGTAATACTATATATAGCAAAATTAGTGGTGGGGATAGCGGCGTCTTTTGGCCGTGCGGGTATACTATAGTAAATTTTGTGGTGAAACCAGCGGGTATTTCAGGTACGTTCGCGTCCCCGTGGGTCCGGTCGGCGTATATAGAATAAAGATAGTCGCAGGACAGGTATAGAGCACAGCCTGGTCCTCTTGGTGGGGGTACTCATCGAGTAAACCGTCGGCGTACCTGGCTCGGCGCTTGGGTTAGGGTCATTAGGGAGGCTTGGGTATTATGCAAATGAGGGTCTAAAATGTCTGTGAGTGTGGACAGGCGCGGAGTGGGTTGAGGTGTGGGCGCGTCACGCACAGTTCTGTATAGAAGGGTGTGATATCAATAGTCACTGTATCAAAGTGTGAATATGCTCATGAGTTATGGTATGCTAATGTGAGTATACGGTTGGTTAGGAGTGATATAGGGATATAGCGAAAGGGTGTGTATATAAGTTTAAATATAAGAGTATTAGACAAGTGGTGTATGTTTTAAAATAATTTTTATTGACATTCAAAAATATTACATAATTAGTTGTAACATAATTTTGATTTACATGATTGTATATACAATTTAGAGTGTTTTCTACACCCGTTGCCTATGTGGTAATTATATTTATTTTTCAAATTTCTGTTAAATGTAATGCCTCGAATACGTTTATAAAAACGATCCGCTATTCTATCATTTCTGAATAGTTTGTAGTAAATAATCTACAAAATTTATCTAGAGTATAACCTCGTTTCATATAATCTAAAAACATTCAACATAACTAATATTGCGTTTCTTATACATTGTTTCATATTTGTATGTTCTAATTTTATATATATTATTTTATAATTAATAAACAGTTCCCTGAAGAGGCTGACAATTAAGTTCAGCGAAACGTCGGAAAAAACTATGTGATGTGTGTTTTGTTTATGGGTTGACCTTCCCCATCGCTCAAATGTTTATATGTTTATTCAACATAACTGTCCGCATACTTTCGAATTAAGACTCTGTAGCTGTTGAGTATTCCATTTGTATGTAATAGTATTTCGTCGTAAAGATATTAAATGCTGAGATATTACTGGGGGCAGCCCATAACCATAAAAAAATAAGCCTCTGCTGACCCGTCTGTCAATGAATAAGGCAACCCAATGTGAACCCGGTTGTGTATGTATATCGGTATTAAACACACACGCTGTCGGTCTCGTCAACACCCTCGGAATCTTGTCTGCAGGAAATACACCTGGTGATTGTACTTTTAATAAGCGAAGAGTATCCCGTATTTGTATGGTATTCATTTTGTGGTCTATAAGGTGACTTGAAAACTCTAGGTATATGCTATTGACAATTTTACTTAGTGGCACCGTAGTACGGCGTGGGTGATCTTATCCTGACCTTTTTGTCTGGTCTTTATGGACTACCATTATTGCATAAATTCTGCAATTCTTCTGTTTCGTGTTTAGCGTACGCGTGAGACGTTGCACAATCAGCAACTGTTCTATAAATTGTAGGACCTGTATTCTCGTAATGATGTCTATGATGAGTATTATTCAGCGTTGACTTGAGAGTTACGTTTCGTTTAATCCAATTTTTTATTTTCATAGCATTATTTAATGCACAGTCAAATAACTCTGTGCATTTTGCACCAAGAAAACAGCAAAAAACGTCGCTTTTGTTCAATTGGTGTAAAGGTGGACAGTTGTAATTTTCCACATTTTCAATGTGCCGTGTGGTAATGCTTTGAATGATCGCGCATTCTTGCTCGCCTTTAACAAAAATTTGTCTTGCTGAACGGATCAGTTTCCCTAAATTTGAATGAATCTGTCGATGTAGTACATCGCCATCAAACCATTCTATACCATGATGATTACTAGTCAGCCAGATATTATAAGCTTAAATTTTAATAGGTAAGTCAGAGAATGAATGCGGGGCTGATGCTATCCAATGTGCTATATAGTATGTCTCAAGAGTTACAACAGCTGCTTCCTTTAGCACGAACTTGTTATGACTGCCACGGAAACCTTGAACTCCGATAGTATAATCCATTTTACAAATGTTGTTTTGAGCTTATTATAGAGCGAAGTGAATACCTTGAGAGCTGAATGCCTTCTACACTGTAGAGCATCGGTATATTTTCATTTTATAGACGGGAATCCTAACTTTCTAATATTTTTTTTTCTCTTAAAATAACAGTTAGTTTTTGATAATGTAAAAATACTTTCTGTTATGAATCATGTAACTTTCAAATATTTTTACGCTGAGAAATCCATAATAATTTGACGTGATGAGTCTATTTCGAGTATGTTATATTCTGCATAAACTACCCAATTAACAGATTGTGTTAAAACTCTTCCAAAAGATGACTCTAAACGTACAGACCCATTTTTTACTAAATTCCAATGTGCGTTATTATTTTCCGAAAGGTCTGGATTTAAATCAAAAGCGTATAAGCAATAACCATTAGGATATGAATCTCTTGAAATGTTGTTTCCTTCGTTTCCAAAATGTATACCTGTCCCCGTAAATAATGTGTGATATGCATCGGCGTATGTGTTGGGATAGTCGGGCTGAATAGGTTTACTAGGTACTTGCAATCCATCGACAGTTAGTGCAAGGTAAGTAAGATTGAAATGTTGGAAATTAAACGGATTTTCTTTCTTATCACCGTTGAATGCTTTATTTGTTACAAATCCAATTATAATACGTTGAGGTAACTGTCCCAAAATTATATTATCTAATGTCTCTCCACTTGAGTTTGTATGCAGTGTAAATGTTTTAACTTCAGCACGAGTTCCTTTTGCAAGTAGCCGCTTGCAAGTGGAATGAGCTATAAGTATCCCCGGGTTAATACGAGCTCTTCTTACTCGCAGCGATGCTTCTAAAAGTTTTACTCTCACATTCTCACTTTCGTAATTTATTAAACAAAAAGCATCTTTGGAGCGAATGAGTCTCACTCTCATTTCTGCACCATTCAGAAGAAATTTTTCTTGGTTAAAAACATCACAATGAGGATATCCTAACAAATCCAGAGTTTTACCGCCTTTGATAAAGCTATTACGCTTTTTAGCGCCTAGATCGTATGCGCTAAATCGATGTAATCATCAGAATTTCCAGGTATAAGAAATTCTAAGTATGAGTCCTCAGAAATTGTAGTAACAGGTTTATATTCAATCTATTGTGTAGATTCTATAGATGTTTGTGTGGGTGGTAGAGTGAATAAATCTAATTCAGATTTTGTACACTCACACGAGTGTGTATGTAAAAACGCCATATTATTTATGCTGGCCCGAAAACGTTAATCGAACTTTTCTTCTTATTTATTTTTTTTCTTTCTTATTTTTCTTGTTTTTCTTCGGTTTTATTTTTCTAGTTGCACGATTACATTTGTTAGACAGTTAGTCTCTTATGATGTTTCGTTTTCAACTGATTCTTACGCCGTCGAGTCGGTCTTTTATATCCCGATAAGACTTTCTATTTTTTCTTCAGCTTTTCGTTTTAACTTATTACCGAATTCATAGGCTCTACTACGTAATGACTCTTTAAACGGTATTTTCTGATCAGTAACATCGTCAATAATAATCATAATATGCTATATAGTGACTCATTTTTTTTTTAAGTTTTTTTTTTTTACTCGAGTATTAATATGTTTGTCGAAAATGAAGCGTTACTGTTGAAATCCCACACAAGAATGGCACAGCACGTCCTAGGTTATCTCTTATATCTATTACAAGAGTTCTAAAATTGTTTCTTATAAGAGGAACATAACTTGTAGAGGTAAACGTATGATGTTGATTGGATTCAAAAACATAATTTTTATAATTTATCGGTGCTATACGCAGAAGAGATGATTGCACGTCACTTACTATACAGGATTCGCAAATGTCTGACTAAATGAATAACTGTTGTGGCATGGCATTTAAAATGTTTGCAGGCTGTGTGGCTATGGCTGGATTAGCATCTACGCTTAAATAATCTTTTACATCGGCAAAACCAAGAATATCTAAAATACCGCGACTCATTTTTAATGAATGTTCGTAGTCACAATTTTCAGGTGAGCATGTTTTCTATGCAAATACAAAAGTATTATTATGTTCCACTGAAAAACGAAACATAACATGACCCCGGTTTATTGAACGATTCAATCGCTCTAAAAATTCTACAATATTCACATAAATACCATATGGGACTTGAAATTTTTTTATAATAATTTCATTATTTTGTTGTTCAAATTTATCTTTGAATACTGGTGATAAGTTATAATACACTGTGATGTCTCTTTTCTCTGAGCGTAGGTGTAAAAATGATCGAGGAAAATGGATTTCGGTTATTCCTACTTTCGAGTTACCACGTAGATTGAGTACTTGAGGTAATTTAGTAGTATAACATGCTGTGGTATTATCAGGAAACATATCCATGCTACTGTTACTTGGTAAAATCATATAAAAATGATTTTTCATTTTATATGCTCTGTACGTCTGAAGCCAATATCCAGGAATTATATTTACTCGGATAACCTACCCAACTAACAAAATTTGTTTTTTTTGAACCACTACCACTTGTTTTTAAAATTTTATCTATTTTATAACTTGTGTCCAATATATTTTTATCGACAACTGATAATTCTTCTTCATAAAATATACCGTCTATGATTGCACCGTTCAAGTCTTCTATTTCATAAACGTGTGGTTTTCTGTGTTGTAAACCGCGGATTATTTTAAAAATCTCTTCCGACCAATTAGCCATATAACCTTTCTCGAAGGAACCTTTAGTTCGACTAATGCGTACTAAATTTTTCTTTTCTACATGTGCATTGAAGACGGTCACACATGCTGGCGCCATCTTTATAGTAGAGTGATAACCCCTATTATATCCAACAACAAGTTCCTGTAAAACATCTATGTACCGTCTTGAATTTTTATGTGTAAAATATCGCCACATTTTTTCCTTTAGTGTACGATTAAACCTCTCGACAATGGCTGCCTTAATATCAGGGTTGCGCATTACAGGGTGAAAAATGTTTTGAAATTTTAAAAATTGTTGCATACTCGCCGCTGTAAATTCTTTTCCTTTATGTGTTTGAAATAAATGTGGGACTCTCCCATTACTTCTAGAACGTATATTTTTTAATGCTTTTGTGACTTGTATGCATGTCTTATCTTTCAACGGTTCTACGTACGTATATTTACTCAAAACATCGATAACAACAAGAATGTATGAAATTCCGTCATTATATGATTTTAGCCACAAAGTTCTATAAGATCCCCTTGCCATGCAGAATCAATAGTATTTACTTTGTAATGAAGTCTTTGAAATTTACGGTGAATGGGTTTATGTAATGTATAAATATCTTGTGTTCGTAACCAACTATAAATTTTATTTTTATTCAGATTGACAGTATTATTATCATTATTATTATTATTATTTTTATTATTATTATTATTATTATTATTATTATTATTATTTTAATTTTTTTTATCCGTGGAGTTGGAGAATGCATTTTACGCACCTTGGGGGAGGCATACGGGCCTCAATACCCCGTGTGTAGGGCTCGGTCCTTCCAGCCTTTCCGCCCTTGAGGAGGGCGGCGAGCCTGGAAGGAGAATACCTACTAAACTCCCACCTCCATTACACCGGGCACACAACCACGATGTAGCTTCCACGTCTCTCACCGATCCGGCCCGGAACTGTTGTGCACATTACTTCGTACGGTCGGCGTGTCTATGCCTGGCTGCGCTCGTATCTGTCTTGTCTGTTTTATAGCGTCGTTTCTAGTCTAGTTCTAGACTTCAAGGCATCTTTCATTCTTCTTGCCTTGTAAAACGTTAGTCACGTAGCGTACTATGTCATGGTTTGAGCTCATGAGCCAGAAAATTCAGCAAAAAATTAGGCTAGCTAGTGTATTTCAGTTGACGAACTCTTATAGACCAGTTTTACACGCGTGCTTTGGCTTTATATGTAACAAAAAGTTCAGTGAAAAATTAGGCTAGTTAGCTTACTTGAGGAGACAGGCTCTCGCATATGAGCTTCACTCGCGTTGGCTGAATGTAAGAGGGCGACAATAATGACAAGAACAAGTCATTGTACGCCAGTAGTGCGTATACCATTTTTTGACCATAGTGTGTAAATATCGACATGCCCTAGGACGAGAATGAGGCACTTTGCGCCCGTTAAACATGCATGACAAGTTGATTTTTGCACCATGAGGTTAAAAAAATAATATTTGATAATAATAACGACTTGTTAAGAGTAAAATCATTGTATTACATAACGAAATTGAAATAAAATTGAGATACCCCAATTTTTCGCTTAATTTTCTTTTACAATAAAGCCGAGGCACGTGTGTGAAACTCGTATTCGAGAATCCGTCACCTCAAGCATACTAGCTAGCCTGATTTTTCGCTGAATTTTTTGTTACGTGAAGAGATAAGGCACATGTGTGGAACTCATGTGCGAGAGCCTGTATGGATGAATGGATGAATACATGGATGCATATGAGGGAAAATTTTTAAGAAATATAAAAACGTGTGCAGTAGGGCAATTACACGGATAGTATATTTTACCCTTATA
>JAWWEQ010049304.1:0-13788 GCA_035583055.1 Torymus tubicola
AATAAAAAGACTTAGAATTATATTCACTTGTGTTCTCTTCTTATTTTTACTGAACCTGCTTCCCATAATTCCAATAGTTTGCTAATCAAGTAAGCAATAAAAAAAAATTAGATTGAAATATGAACTTTCAATGCTAAAATTTGAGCAGCCAATGATACCGCTAAGCCAAGCATGCCCCACTCTCCCCTATCAAGGGAAACTATAGTTTAAATGCGAACATCAAAATAAACTATAACAAACTAAAGAATATAGCTCGCAAGGTACACTGCACTGACATTACATTAATGACTGATGCTAATGAATCACTAAATAACCAGTACAAAAGATTAAAACATGTCTAAAAAAAAGCCAAAACTGCCAAACAAAAACAAGTAAAGGAGAAAGAAACCTAGAAATAATTGGATAACTGGTGCAACAATAACATCATGTACTAAGAAAAAAGAACTATAAAATTTGAAAAAACAACCAGGATATACAACTGAAAAAGAATATTAAAAACGAATTATACTGTAATCAAATATGATTTTTAAAAGTAATATATTACCTTTTAAACTGTGATATTACTAAGATTAATTTGAACTATATCTCATTTATATACTTCAATAAAACCAGATAGTTCATTTTCATGTAATTCTTAAACAATATTTTTTTAGGAAAAAAAACAAAAGAATCGTTTTAAAATCCTTCATGTATTATTTCTATAAAAATTATTGATAATAATTCAAGACTACAAAATAATTTTATGCCAAGAGCAAATAACTTCTTTAAAAGTATTGGACTCCGATAAATTATATTGTCAACAAAAGCAAGAAGAAGCAAAAGAATAAGAAACAAACTATCAAAATGGATTACTATTAGTAAATGAAGAAGATATTAATTTCGAAAACGAAAAAATTACCGACAATCAAAATTTTCAACCGGTGCCCGATACAACCGAAACAACATAGTAAATTTAAATTCAATCGATAACGCACCAGACTTATCACATATAATTACAAATAATCCACCATTTAAAATTTTGATAGATTCAGGAACTTCTTCGTCCATTATTAATCCAGATTAGCCTACTAATTATTTTCTATATTTAATTTCCCACATTCTTTTGAAATCTAATCGGTGCATAAACTGACAAGGGGTACACATGCACTTACCATCCTTGTTTTATATGAATTAAAAGACGACATACCTATAACATTTCTGATAGCAGAATGGCATTCGACTTATGATTACCTAATTGGGCACAAGGATTTAAAAAATTTAGAAGCAAACATAAATTATAAAACTCAAATTTTTAGTACGTCTAAATTTGAAGTAAACTATTTAACAAACAAACCAAACAAGTGCAAAGCAGTTAAAGTGAATTATTATCAAGGAATGATATTGCCCATACAAACTAATCACATGAACAAAAAAGAAAAGGATAAAATAACATCACTGTGTCAGAAATACAAAGATTGGTTTTAGAGTTAAAGATAGTCATCCAATCTAGGTTGAAAGTTGCAGGTATCTGTATCGCTTAAAAGAAGAAACAGAGAAACAAGTCAGAAAATTAATAAATGATGAAATCATTCAGCCTAGTAGTTTGTATACTCATCGACCATATGAATTGTGCCCAATTGTCATGGACTACCATAAATTAAATGACAAAACTACTCAAGATAAATATCTACTATCCAGAATCAACAACAAATTTAGGCAAATGCTCATACTCAGGAGACACCGCGACTCACAATCGTGCTACTGAATGGGATGAACACTCCATTTCAATTCTTAGAAGGTTCATTGAATTGATACTATCAACATTTTTTATGGAATCAAAAACTATAGCTTTGGTTTTCTCGAAAGTCAAGAAATGTCCACCAGAATTTTATCCTTGGTAGTATTAAGTAATTTAATCCATTCATCTTATAAAATCATTGAAAAGGTCAATATCTGATTTTGGTAGATAGACAGCAGCCAAAACCAACAATTTTTAGTGCACCTTAATCTCAACAAAGAATCATACTTTGAAGAGATATTTAGGCACCTTGCATTAAAGATGTTGAAAGTGGCTATTAACACTTTCCCTCCTCCATGCTGAGTCTTGCATAGTTGGTGATGACTCCTGATGATGCCATATGAGATCATGCTTAATTAAGATGAATTAATGTAAGATTTAAGACAAAACTTGATTGTTACATAGAGAGTGTTCATTCTGATAATAAATATCTAAGTCATTGATGTTCACAATATGATGATTTGCGAAAGGAGTTGTTTGAATCACATCCCACTTGATCCTCTAGGTTGAGGCTGTTATGTTGTTTGTCCTGTCAGAAGGAACAATGACTCCAGAGGGTAAATTTTGTTTATTGCACAGGATAAACAAGGTATCACTGCTTGAATCCAATTTGACAACCAGTAGTCTGGGCTTGTCAGAGAAGACGTTCAGTTTGCCAATCTAGTGTACAGTCAAATGATTAGAATTTACCTTATCAAACTTTGAGATAAGTTTTGCAAATTCTCAATGATAAGCTGTCCACAAATACTTTTAAATTTTCAATTCCAGCTAGTTTGTCCTTAATGTTCTTCATGCAATTACTTAGAGAATTACTGTCAAACTTACTGTTCGCAAAGCCAGAGGTGACAGTAGCAGTAAGTTTCTCAATAGCAGCCAACAATGTTGTGATTGCAGATGCAGGTTCCTTGTCCTCTTTATTTGGTTTGCCAGAATTTTGTGAGGATTCAGTGTTTGGATGCAATTGATAATAAGCACCCTCCGTAGCAGGGGAGGTAGGCCCTAGAGTTTTTCAGCACTTACATACACTTGGATCATCGGTTAAGCATCATTCATCGCACGATTTGTGGAATTTGGCGCAACAGGTAGCGGTAAAAGTGCGTGTTACTACAGCTGTGCTGACTCCCTTGTTACAATGGAAGCATGTCACTCATTTTGAAGTTAAATTGCTTTAGGCTTGTTGGCGTTACAATCACTAGAGTAAAATTTTCAATTTATAAGATACAATAAACACAGGAACTTAGGCTACTTAAATTTACTGGAAAAATAATATAAATACTAGTAAAACTAGAAAACCCTTTTAACTACACTAAAATTTTTCCTTATTCCTGGATTAACCGTATAAGTGAGTCAATTTTTGAGACACAATCATTAACTAGTTCAGTAACTATGGTAAAAAATGTCATTTCGATATAAAATGATATATACCGTGCTGCATTTGGTCTCATTTGTTTTAATTTTAAATACAAATGCAAAACTAAAAACTCAACTTTCTTGAAATTATGAAAAGTGTCAGTGTATGGTTACTCTGGGAAGCCACAAAACTAAAGTTATACTCTGAATAAAACTGTTATTTTCAGTTTCTTACTGATTTCTTCGCTTTTTACAAGTTGTTTGCTTTTCAGAAAACAGAGCATCACTAAACTGTGAATAACTAAAGAAAGCTGTTTCTAACTGCATATAATTGTAGATAACTGTTGAAATAGTGAAAATCATTCGTTTTTCATTATCTTCAAATGATGTTATTAATTAAGGCAATAGTGAAAATCATTTGTTTTTCGTTATCTTCAAATGATGATATTAATTAAGGCATATTATTCTTTTGTTTTATGCCCTTAGCACTTAATACCCTAAAGAGGAGAGCACTAGTAAACACTCAAAACTTTGCATAAAAAAGAAGCAATACACCTAATTTATTTGTCATTGTCCAAAAAAATTCTCTTTTATCTGGTTATTTTTAACCTAAAACTGAATTAAACTGTTATGATGTCAATACATCTGAGAAAAATTATTATTTATAGTCATCTTTATGGATTCATGCCAATCATCTTCTGATATAGTTTTAATTTGTATAAATTATGAGGAAACATATTGTACTTCATCTCAACTTTAGTCATTTGAACATAAAGTATTGATACAGTGAGTGATTTGCTACAACTATAACATTGAAATCAAACAATTAACCATTTAATCATGACCACTCTACAAATATAATATACTATGTACATTTATTGATGCTATAGATTTTTTTTTATAGTTTACGTATTATTTATTACCACATCTAGGTAGAAAGACCAACACTTAGAGTATAATTGAAAATAATTGAGAAATATTAATGATAAAAATTAAATATTCAACAAATTTCCAAAAATATTATATTCAAACTACAATAATAATCCTTTTAGATAGACAAATATATCTGTATTATAGATCTGTTTTTTTAATATATTGAATTTAACATAATTATCATTTTACATTTTTTTAGAATATAACCCTATTTTAAATAACATCACACAATATAGTTCATTTTCTAAAATAATTTTAAAATAATTCTAAAAAAATTTTTTTACATTAAAATGAAATTATCACTAATGTTATAGATAAAATTAACAGACATCTTTAATAATTTGATAAACATGAAATTAAATTAATCAGTAAAAGATAAAATATTGATACCTGTTTTATTGGTGCTGTATTGTTTATTATGTTATCTTTTAATGATTATAATAATATTTCCACGTCAGTGTCAATAGTTATTAAAAAAAAAAATTATTACAATTAAAAATTTATTACAATTCTACTTCTCTAGATATTGGCAACGAAGATAGACGTAACTAGAAAGCCAGAGCCCATGCCCCATAGAGATAGGGCGAAGTGTCGCCTCTCAAAACGCAAGTTCGCACCCCGACCCCGACGCGGTGCTAGTGTCGAGCACCCCGAGACAGGAACGTGTCATGCACTCCGAACGCGCAGAGGCCCCGCGCACTTACTTATTATTGATCGACAGCAAATTTCATATTTTAATAAAATTATGTTAAATTTAAATTTAATCATGCTTATTTATTATTACCTGTTGAGAATATGTGGACTTCGAGTCCACGCACTCTCCATAAAGCATAGAGTTAATAGAAGCAAGAAGAGAGATACCACCTCGCAGCAGCAGAGTAGCGCAGCGGACTGACTGTCGCTCTCTCCCCCCACCACTGCGTGCCCGCACACCGCCGACGTCGTGTGGTGTGCGCTCCCGCCGAAATCGTCGGCGCTCGCACTCTCTCGTCTTGCAACGACCACCAGAAATTCATATAATTTCTTTTTTTTCATTATAAATGAAGTCTCTGTACTTGAAAATTTCAATTGCATGAAATAGTTATTCTTAAAATAATTATTATTTATACTTTATTAATATTCGGCATAAACAAGGGAATTTTTCAAAATTTCAATTTTACAAATTTATGAGATTTTTATTTTATCTCTAAATTATTACTCCGTAATATGTATATGATATTAGTGAATTTAATTACTAGTGAATATGTTTTATTCACAAGTAATGCACGTTAGTTATAATTTACTTACATAAATACTATAATTAATCTCAAATCATTACGCATGTTATTGAAACAATAATTTTTTATGGATAACCACAAAAAATGTTAGATAAACTTTTTGTAATTACATTTAAAAAAAAACTACATTACTTTCCTTTTTTCAACGCAATTGAACCTCATAAAAAATTATTCACATAAAAACAGAATGCTTTCTTTAGTATTTTTAATTAAAATTACAAAAAAAACAAAATAAAACTGATAACATGAAAAAAAATTATTTTAAAAATGAAACTATTTCATACAATTCAAATTTTCAAGTACAGAGACTTCATTTATAATGAAAAAAAAGAAATTATACGAATTTAGTCTACTACACGAAATTTTCCTGAATTTTATATTTTAATAATCCTCAGCTAATATATAATAATTGATAACAAAGTATGTCATTTTGTTGGAGTAGGCTAATAAAATTGAAGGCGTGTTGGTTTTATATTTAATATTAAACTTTATTATTTCTTCTAATTTATCTTTTATCAATCTTCTAATAATGTGCGTTGATGATTTGGATGTGGCATGGCGATGCTGGTGTAGCTGCGATGCTCGTAGCGTGGTCGTTGTAGAACGAGTGTGCGAGCGCCGGGTCCGTCGGCAGGAGCGCACACACGACGTCGTTGGTATAGTTTCACTATATAATCACTAGTTGACGATGAATCGGAGCAATCTTTAAAGCTCGCACCAGTCATAGCTTCTAAAGTGTCACTGTTACCTCTAAATGTCAAGCCAATTTCAGAGGTTGCTCTAAGATATCTGAAAATCCTTTTTACATCTTTCCAGTCTTCTTCAGTTGCATCTAATTGTCTTCTAGATAGGTAATTGACTGCGAATGAGATGTCAGGCCCCGTCGCACCTGCTAAATACAATAGGCTTCCAATTGCTTCTCTATATGGTGCCTTTGTTTTTGTCTCTGTTTCATATAATTCGTCTAGATTTCTGTCCGCTTTTAGTTCTCTATTTTTAACTTGTTTTGTTACCATGGGTGTTCTTTGAGACTTACATTCTTTCATATTAAATCTCTCTAAAATTTTCTCTATATATTCGGTTTGCTTCAAAGTTAAGGTTCTGTTCTGCCTATCTCTAATGATTTTAATTCCCAGAAAGTTTTCTGGTTCTCCTAAGTCCTTCATCTTAAATACTTGGTGTTCCGTCATAATACTATATTCATAAGTTAATATCAATATTTTAATCTAATCAAATAATAATTTGTAAGCTATTTTTATTTGTATTGTATTGTATGTACAACATCGAAAATAAGATGTTTGTACGCCGAGAAATATGAAGCGGTCTAAGTAAAAATCCCACTACCTGGACCGCAATAAAAAGTCATTAAGACTAAAGGCCAAACTGGTACTGCTCACAATTTTTGAGACGTGCCTGTTTGAGCCCTTTTTTGTAATCGACATGTCATCTGGACGTGTACGCGGATTAGTATAGCGACGCTTTCGAATGCATGTGGATGACATGTGACGTTTATGGAGGTAAGCGGCCCGCCGTTTTTTGCCTTGATGGTTGAGTTCGTTTTAACTATAAATTGGAGAAACTTTCTCTTTGGGAAACTTTTCTCCCTCCATCAACTATTAACCCCACTCATCATTTTCACTAATGAAAATAACTGCAGTGAACAAAAATATAGTAAGTAGGCGGATCATCTCTGCAAAGCGTCCACCAAGGAGTTGACAAGAAGTCTTCCACTTCGTCAGTTGTGAAGCAGCGTTGAACGAAGAACACCACGTTTAACGAACACGCGTTTAATTCTAAGTTTTGTATTTTGTTTTAATATACATCCATTAAAATAAAAATGTTGGAGTTTCCATTATTTTTCTATCATATTTTATAAATAAATAGCTGTGTGAAATTGAGTTATTAACATAACGTGTGACATATATGCACAATTTTCCACTTGGCTTAATTTCAATTTTATTTCATCTAATTTTTGTTTGTCGTTTCCTGCTAATAATATGTCATGTACGTATAAAATCAACAAGACAACTTTTCCATTTTTCCTCAAAGTAAATAGACAGGGCTCGTTTATGTCTTTTTCCAGTCCAAGTTTCAATGCCTCTTCTGAGAATCTTACATTCCATCTTTTTGGACTTACTCTAAGACGATATAAGGACTTCTGTAGTTTGCATACTTTAGTTCTTCTAGTATTTGCATCATAATCAAGGCCATCTGGAATTTCCATATAAATGTCATCTTCTAATGTTCCATTTAGGAAAGCAGTTTTGACATCCATTTGAGTTACATCTAAATCATGTTTGTTTATTATTGCTAGCGAGGCTCTAATTACTGCTAGTCTCGATAGTGGTGCATAAGTTTCTCTTAATTCATATTCATTTCTATCCTTGAATCCTCTAATCACCAGTCTGCCTTTGAAAAATGTATCTCCATTTTCTATAGTTTTTCTTTTGAATACCCATTTGGAATCGATTGTGTGTACTCTCTTACCATCTCAAGTCTTGGTTGGTCTATCTACTATTTGCCACACATTGTTCTCTTCCATCGATTTTATCTCTTCATTAAATGCTTCTAACCATTTTAATTTATCTTCCGATTCCATGGCCTCTAGATAGGAAGATGGATCTTTGTCGATAGCTGCCAGTAGTATATGTTCTTTTTCGTCGTCTAATATTTCTCTATCTTTTTTTTTCTGGACTTAATTCGTTACTTCTATTTATTGTAGGGCTTGTATCTTCTAGAGATTTTGATTCTTGGATTCTTCTAATAGTCATGTATTTTTCTCTGTTCTCTAATTTCTTGGCATTTCTTTCTGGCAATTTACGTTTCTTCTCTTCTAAGATTTTATCTGTTTTATTCTTTGCTTTTCTCTTTTTGGATTTTCCTTTTCTCGTTTTGTGTTTCTAGTTGTTTCTCTTCTGACTTTTCTTTTTGAATTTTATTTCTCTGACTTTGATTTTCTTCTAAATTATTTGGCGAACGTTCATCGCTTGAATCATCTAGTTTTTCTGTTGTCTGTTTATATACATCTTTGTATACAATCTTTTCATTGCATCTAACATGTCTAGAATGAAGGAATTTTCCGGAGGTAGGATGCCAAAGTACGTAGCCTGTTGATGAGTATCCTACCATTACTGCTCTAATTGCTCTTTCAGAAAATTTCATTTCATTTATTGGAATTTTGGCATATGCTTTGCACCCAAATCTTCTAATTTTCTTTAAGTGACTTTTGTTTTTCGGTGTTAGCATCTTGAGAGGTGTTTCGAAGTTGCGCGACTTATGTGGTGTTCTATTGTAAATATGAACAGCAACTTCTAATGCCAATATGCACATACTCTCCGGAAGTCCTGAGTCTATCATTAGGGCTCTAACTAATTTTCTTTTGCAGCGTTTTGTTAAATCTCTCTGCTGTACCATTGAGTGTAGGTGTGTGAAGAGGTGCTAAGTTGTACTCTACACTTTCTCTTTTTAATACACCTAAAAACTTTCCTCCTGTGAACTCTGTCCTGTTATCTGTTCTAACATAACACACTTTTTCATCTTTTCCAATAAGATTTCTCATTGTTATTAGAAATTTCTCTAAACAGTCACCCGCTTCGTTTTTGTGCTTTACTTAATATGCTTTTGCAAATCTAGTGTAATCATCTAAGAACACAATTATGAATTTATTTCCGCCAGGAAATAAAGCTGGTTTAATCGCTCCCATTGCGTCTGTGTGTATTATCTCTAAGGGTCTGGTAGCTCTAGATCTTAATTCGGATAAAGGTAGTTTCTCCATCTTTGCCAAAACACATACTTCGCAATCTAATATTGATTTATCAAATTTGACACTTTTTAGTTTTTCTTCTAATTTTTGCAGTTGTTTAAGATAATCTAAAGAGGCATGTTCTAATTTTATATGCCACAGCATGTCTTCGTCTAATTTATTCTTTTTGTTATCTGTGTTATTCTCTAAATGGTTCGCAATTTCAAGGGACTCTTTGTTATTAATTTCATCTAAATCAAAATCGTTAGTTGTTTGGGAGTCTCTTTTATTTTCTTTTGTTTGAACGAGTTTTCCCAAGTTCTCCCTCCCAATCTTAGACAGTTGTGTTTCTACTACATCAAAACTTTCATGTTCTGATTTGTAAGACTCTACATACATATCATCCGTCTGTGATTGTTGCAAAAATTCGTCCAATGTAACCAATCTAGCTATGCATTCATATTTTCCCTGCTCTAAGTTATCCTCATTATTGTCTGTTTGTTTTTCCGCATCTAAAGTAATTAACCAATTAAGTTTCTCATACTTTCTAGATATATGTTCAATTCCCGTTTCTTTATCAAATATACTTAAATTTTTATCATCTAGATCAATTCATAATCCTGCGTCTACAAAACGTCTAAGGGAAATAAGGTTATCTGATATATCTTTGGCTGCTATAACATTTGTCAATCTAATTGTTTCATTATCAAAAATGTTAGATTTCAGAAGCAGATCTCCTTTACCATCTATTTTAATGTTCGCTGATTCATTTTTATTTGCGCTTCTAATGCTTTCTCCCGTGCATCTTCTAAAATTACTCAAAATTATTCCCTTATTTACGATGTGGTCGGTCGCGCCCGAATCCGCAATAAAGGTAATTTTAGTGGGGGAGTTTAATTGATTTTTACTCATATCTGCAATGTAAGCTCTTGCTCCAAGATGCAGTACAGCTTGGGATGCTCTTCTAAGTCCTCTATTACTGCTTCTTTTGAAGACTCTATCTCTAAAGTTTCCTCTACTACTATCTTTATTAAATTCTCCTCTACCTCTAGTGTTCGCGTTTTGTGTGTTGTGACTATTGTTTTTATTGACTGACCTGTCAGATGGTCCTGCCCCTCCATTGGGGCAGTCCGTGCCTTTATGTTTCTTTTCTGCTTGGCAGATATAACATAACCATAATCCAAACTCCTCTAATGAGCAATCAGCGGACATATGTCCATTTCTGTTGCACCTGTAGCAACGATTGTGTCCTGCCGGCTGTCCAGCCGAGTTCCTCTGTGCAAGGTTTGCTCGAGAGCCTCTAATTTCGCCATGTAACTTCTTACTTTCTGCCTCTAACTGTAAAAGGCACGATTTGTTTCTTCTAATGTCATTTCTCTATTGTCAGTCTGTCTTTTAACTATGTAAGTTGATATAAGCTCTGGGAAATTATTTGACACAACTTGGTAAAAAAAACTGAACGTTTTTCTTCCTCGGCCAAAAGCGTATCTGCGTTACAACTCTCTTATTCTCTAACTATTTAATCAAAACAATCGCAGAAATCTTTCATTATTTTTAATTCTAATTCTATATATTTGTGCCTTAATCGATGCAGCTGCAACTTTAGCTTCTTTTCTTCTACAATCTCTAATTTTATTTAAAATTTCTTTAGGATCTTTAATGTAAATAATTTTCTTCTGATAATATTTGTCTAAGTGTGTTATAAATGTAACTCTTACAATTTGCTGTCTTTTACTAGCATCTAGTTATACATTTATTGGTAGATTTTTGTTAATGTTGATGACGTCTAGCAAGTCATTTGTTCATAATCCAGAGGTTAAGTAATTCGTCTAAACATTTACAGCTTCTTCTTGTGTTTATTTTCATTCTCTGTTATTGTTTAATTTTGAGTTACTATTTACTTCTAATGACATTGCCGTATATGATAAAGTTAGATAAGGTTAAAGTTGCATTATCGTCTAATTTTATGTAAACAATTATTCTAAATAATTTTTGGTCTTATTTCATGGTATTTAAGATTTTCGTTCTAATTTAAAAATTTTCCATCAAATTTATTTATTCTCTAATTCTTCTAAAAAAATGTACAGATACAATTGTTTACCCTCTATTTATTACTATAATTAAACATCTATGTAGTTTACACTGAATGATTATTTATTAAAATGAGGGTAAAGATATTTCACATAAACTGTGAGATTACTTTAGTCATCACGTTCTTCAATTCTCTCTGAAGTCCTCTCTCTACTTTTAGATATTTTACATGGTGAGGACTTCTAATCTTCTAACTATATAATGCCACACATTTATTAATGTATATTATGCTTTTCACAAAACTAGACCGCATTGCAAGCCTAATTAGTTCCAAGCAAATCGCTAAACCCGCACGCACCGACCCGCGCTCGTGCTCCCTCCGAACGTGACGTCACGACCGTAATGCTGTCAATAATGTCGGAGAGCCGACCGTACACTTGCACAGGCCTGCAACGTCCGGAGAAATAACGACTTAACATAAAAGCAAGAATCCTCTGCACGGCAGTATCATCAATGTTTCATGCCGTCATTCCAGTGTTTGATTTTTCCTTCTAGAGCAGTTAAACTTCTAGAATTCAACTCACAATTCCTTTTGAGAATTTCGCGTCTATATACACTTATTGAAGGACGAAAACAAGCTGTCAAAAAAAAATTCTCTAATATTTCTCTATTACGAGTATTAACGCGTTTTGCCTATTCCCAAAAAAATTCTCTAATATTTCTTTATTACGTGTATCGTCGCTTTTTGGCTATTCTCTAACATCTGCGCTACGCTCAACTTTTCTGTACTTCTATATGTGTCTCTCTGGGGAAGGTGTATGTCTAAAGCGACGTTCCACGTGTCACGCCACGTTTTACTTTTCAACGCTTTACGCACACTGCGTTCTAATGCGTTAAAGAATTTTCGTTCGCGCACGTCTAATCGGCACTCCCCTTATTTTAACTATCCCTATATTTTATCGTACAAAGAAAATTAACTCTAGAAAAGTTCATCTAATTCATCTATACTCTAATATACTACGCTTTCACTTTGTCTTCTCCGTCAAGAAGACAAGATGGCCGAATGCCTCTCTCGGTTAGCCGCCCTCTATTAGCTCGAGTTACTACTCACCAAACCTTCAAAAAATACCAAGCATGGCTGGGCCGATAAGCTGTTGGAGTAGGCTAATAAAAGTGAAGGCGTGTTGGTTTTATATTTAATATTAAACTCTTTATTATTTCTTCTAATTTATCTTCTATCAAATCTTCTAATAATGTGCGTTGATGATTTGGATGTGGTGTGGTGATACTGGCGTAGCTGCGATGCTCGTAGCGTGGTCGTTGTAGAACGAGTGTGCGAGCGCCGGAGAGAGCGACAGTCAGTCCGCTGCGCTACTCTGCTGCTGCATGCAGTGGCTTCTTTCTCTCTATCTAAATTGATACTCTATGGAGAGTGCGTGGACTCAAAGTCCATATAATCTTAACACATTTATATGCTAAAATAAAACTTTAAGAATAATAGTAACTTTGTAATATCATTTATAATACCCTATAAAAATATACGCTTAAGCTCAAACTTAAATAGTACAATAAAGAATATTATTCGTTTTAATTTATTAAATATTTTTTATGTATTTTAAAAATAAAATTTATAGAGCAATAAAACAGATCCACAGTATAGACCATTGTAGTATTTATGAACGTATTTTATTTTCTAATTGTGCATTATAATAAAAGAACATAAATATACATAACATTGAAATAATAAAAAAAAATAATAAACACGAAAAAAAAGTTCATTTGCTGGGATTCGAACCCAAAATCTAAAAGTGCAGCAAAAGTAGATGAGCACCTTAACGCTTTTAGACCCTGGCCACATAGATACATACGCTTCCGTATATCTGTCTTTGTCTAGGGAACGTGGCTCGCGGCTCGCGGCACGCCGTGTAGAGTCAGCTTAAGCGCGGACTTAATAAGAAATACATAGTATTTAACAATTTGATAGTGTAGTTGTATGTGCAGATTACAAACATTTCAAAAAAGAAAAAACAAATCAAATAAAAAATAAATAATAAAAAAAGAGAAAGAAAAAAATATATTTTCATTTAAACTAAAAATAGCACAAATAATATGAGAAATGATCTTCTTATTATCATCAAGACAAGCGTTGTACGACAATGGTAGCTTGTCTTTAGAAATTTCGGCATTCGCCATTTTGCGGCCTAAGGAAAAACCATGGGAAACACCTTAGACAAGATTTAATGTTCGTCCATATATCCATGTCTCATCAATAGTCTTCAGAGAGACGTAGATGTTGATAAACCATTCTCTTAAATGCCCGAAGGTTAGGTGCCATTCTCATTCCAAATTATGGGGCTTTCTGGCGGCAAAGGTATCTTTCCTGAAATCCAGCTTACAGAAGGGTACATCAATGATTAGCGTTGACATGAAGTATTTCCATCTTGAATTGATTTTTATCCATTCCAGAGTGGCAAGATAAGGTGTGATATAATCCCTTAACCTTAAATCATGGGCAAATCTTATACATGAGTTGAAAGTCTTCTGAAGTACTCTTTCTACGTCGCTAGTTAGATTATGAATCACAGCACTGCAGTAGTCTACAATCGGATAGATTAACGTTGATATTAAAGTTGTTCGGATGCCCTTGGGAAGAATGTGTCTTGTGGCTTTTAGCTGAT
>JAWWEQ010049305.1:0-13787 GCA_035583055.1 Torymus tubicola
AGAATAAAAAAAAATTATAGCGATACGTCCCAAAATGGCGCGTGGCTCGAATTTTGTCCATTTTTTCCCACTGTGCGCCGTGGGTGCAGGGCTCTACTGAGAGCGAACCGCGCCCAGTCGAGCATGTTCGCGGGGGTGACATGATAAAAGTTAAACACGAGCAGACGCGCCACGATATAGCAACGCGTGCAGCAGAGAAAAGCTCCCAAGAGCAAGATGACACACAGGACAACGAAAAAGAGACGACTGTAGGGGAGACGCCAGCGATCGTTAATGCAAACTCGTCCCCCAAAACAGTGCAACAGCACATTGCAACACAGGAAACGCCGAATACAGCCATCCCTGCGGAGTTGAGCACGCTTTTAACTCAACTCACGCAGAAGGTGACACAATTAACGGAGAATCAATCCATTTTGTAGACTGCAATGGAGAAGCTCTCGCAAAATGCACACCATGCCCCTGCATAGACGCACAGCGGACATCGACAGGTGGAATTCCAAGATACCCTTACATATAGGTATCCGGAACACCAGTATGAAAACCTGCACACGCCACCGATGCCGCGACAACAGCGCAACCGCCCCCAACAGACACCGCATAATCGGTTAGTAGGCGGAGCCTGGGAGGGGGGGGGGTCTCACAAACCAAACAAATCCGGGAGGATTGCGTCGTAATCCCAACGCGCTCGATGCCAGTACCCCACGACCGAACATGCCAAATCGAAATAATCAGCGAGACGTTGGCAACATCGCGCGGAAGTGGGGGCTGAAATTCACCGGCGAGAAAGGTCAGAGCACCGACGTGTTTTTGAACCGCTTCGAGGAGTACCGACACCTTCCGAAAATGTGGGAAGAAGAGATGCTCAGTTCTCTCTCCGAATTATTTGCCGGAGTTGCTGCCACAACAGCGAATACTGGAAGAGGCAACTGCGCCCTGGATGAGAAATACCCTGTCGCCTGTCTTATAGTTCATGGCGGGGACTCTCAATTCCGGCTGCACACCTCTACTAGTCGCCCTGGGTTTGCTCTTTGTGAAAAATGCAGCCAAGTAGCTAGGCTCATGCAGCTGTATGATCTTATAAAGTAAAAGGGCTGCAAAATAGAGCCTGCATGAGTCAGTACGAAGCCAGCCCAAGCGCCTAATGAAAGGAGTGATATGTTCGTCTCTCCTGGCCCCAGTAATGTACCTCACGGAGAGGGACAGAGTTGGATAGCTACTCTGTCTAAAATGCTCGCGCAGGAGGTGAAGTAGGTGGAGCCCCCTCCACCTCTTCAGAGATCTTCCTCTCCCAACAAGAAAAAGAGGGAAGCAGGAGGGGAGAAGAGTGAGCGAGCAGGCGGCTCACCGAAACGTGATTCGCGACCTCGGCAGCAAGAGAGGAAGAAATCCCCGCATAGCAGGTCAGCGACACCGAAGGATAATAATGAAGGGATTCATTGTTACAGTTGCGGTCTGCCAAGCTATCGTACGTATAATTACCCTAGGTGCACGGGAAACAGGAAAGCGGGCACGTAGACAGGGTCGTCGCGCCGTCCGTAACCAAGGAGGCCCAGCATGAAGTCGCCGTCGCGACATCTACTATTCAGACAGAGCCGCGCGACGAGCGAGCTAACACAGAGAGAAGAAGCCAGATGGTAGCTTCAAGTGAGCATCGGAGGATTCAGGGTGCGCGCGCTGTATCACACGGGCTCGACACGAACCGTTATGGGTTCGATCGGTTTGCAATTAGCAACCGAATGCCGCAGCCCTTTGATGCCAAGCTATGGGAGGAAAGCAAAAGTTCCCGGCGGTCACACTGTTGCGATCGTGGGATATGTTTTGCTTCTTTTCGAGGTAGCCGGAGTGAAAAAGGAGGTCCGCGTGGCGGTTCTCGCGGACGAAGCTCTACAGTGCTACCTCGGCGCTGATTTCATTCGAACTTTCGCAATGATACACGATTCTGTGAAAAATCAGCTGACCATGCGCCCATCAGGACAGACTGTAGAGTTGGAAGTCGTTAGCGTCGCTATGGGCGAAACTCTACAGCTGGCCTCAATAGGTCTAGAAGAGATGACGGAGGTGCAGAAAAAGCAACTCCAAGAGCTCTTCGATAACTTGCTCGTCAAGACGCACGAACCTCTCGGCCGCACGACGTGGGCAGAACCTGAAGTTTCTGTTGGTTCGGCGAGGTCGATAATGCAGAAATATTATCCCGTCTCCAAGAAATTGGAGGAAACAATGCACTCGCAAATGCGCGAGATATGGCTGCTAGAGGCGGGTATAATTGAGCCCTCGACTAGCGCATGGTCGAGCCCGGTCGTCATGGTGCGGAAAGCGCTCGATAAATATCGCTTCTGCATCGACTTCCGGAAGGTGAACGCGGTCTCCAAAGCTGACGCATATCCGCTCCCTTATATGGATGCGATATTGCGAGATCTCCCGCTTAGAAGGACGAATACAAAATCAATCTTGAAAGAATTGAAGGAGAGAGTGATTTTGCGCTTTGGCACGCCCGAAGTATTTCTCAGCGACAATGGGACAGAATTTAAAAATCGCGCTGTCGCTGAGTATTTGAAGGCATTGGGGATACATCAATCGGTTACATTGCCATATCATTCCCAAGCCAACCCAGTAGAGCGAGTTAATCGAACGCTCAAGACTCGATTAATCGCGTATGTTGAGGAAAATCACGTCTCTTGGGACGAGAATTTGCCCAAGCTAGTGTTTTCACTCAATAACGCGGCTCATAGCAGCACTGGACTCTCCCTCGCAATGTTAAATTACGGGCGACAACCTCTGCCTCCTGGCACGGCTAAGAGGGCTCGCGACCGCGTAGTGGAAGAGCGAGCCACTCAGGAGAGAGTTGGAGAGTGAGCTGAGAAAATGAGAGGCCTCGATCGATTGAATCGGGCCGTCGCCGACAATATCGACAGCGAACAAGAACGGCAGGCGCGCTACTGTGACGGAAAACACTACGAGCCTCTCTTCCGAATAGGAGATTGTGTTTGGAAGAGAAATCGAATTTTATCCTCTGCCGCACAAGGAGTTTCGGCGAAATTAGCGCCGAAATTCGCTGACCCATATGCGATAGTAGCCAAGACAGGTATTAATATATATCGCATACGCGCACTCGATGCGAGCGATGAAGAGCTGATACACGCCGAGCATCTGAAACCTTACGTTGGTACAACGCCTTCAGGGGAGGAGCGAGAAGAATAGCCTCAACCGCCGAAGCAGTGCGCAGCGATTTTGGCGACGAACAACCCGCCAGTAGCGAACGACGGCGAGAATGACTCACTTGTAGAGCGCGGAAACGACAGCGTCGCGATAGATGCCGAACGCTTGCCACTCACGAACCCAGCGAACGTGGCCATAGATGTAAGTAACCCCTCTCCACCCACCGTGTGTAAACCTGGTCGTCTGAGAAAAGCAGTCAGGCTAGTCATAAGGCCAGCTTCAGGAGAGCGAGGCTGAACAGGCCGCCCACCAAGGCGTACGGGAACGCCGCGCTGCATTGATCGCGGCAGAGGAGGCGCGCCGCGAGATAGAGGTCGCGCAGGAAGAAGCCCGGCAGGCCCGACGCCGACTGGAGGAAGCCCAGGTGCGAGTGCGTCGCGCTGAGGAACGTGCAGTCATCGCGCGCGCTCGTCCTCAACACCCGGCTCCGGCTGCTCGGCCTCACATCCCGGTTCCACATGCCCGACCTGCGGTGCGAGCTCCGCAGCCACGCCAACCAGCTCCCGCAGAGGCAGCGCCAAAAGTGCGTCGCTGTTACTTCTGCGGGGAGCCAGGAGCTAAGGTGCACTGGAAGTGCCCTAACTTCCTGAATCACGACACCCGGGACCCGTGGTTCAAGCGTCGCTGAAGAGAGGTGAACCTCACTCCTCCCCCAGAGGGAGATTAAATCTGGGGGAACCAGGGTCCAGACACTGATGTACTTCGATACTTCAGCTTCTTTGTCAATAAAGGCGGGAACTCCGCATATATAGGTTTAAGAGCGCCGTCTAAAGGATAGGACGCCGTGTCTGGGAGAGGGGTGTAACGAAGTTCAATTCGCGCAGGCGAACGAGCACGTGCGCGCTCCTTTTTGAAGCTGAGTAGAGACGCGGATGCGCGCGAGAGAAAATCGGCAACGGTCAGCGCGAGGAGAGGTATTCAAGTTTCTGACTTCCACGTGCGCGCAGGCATATTTTTGCCCTGTTTGAGATCGACGCATAAAGAGCCATGCTACAAACAATCGCTTATCCCCACGCGGCCTTATCATTGTGCTTGTGAGTGCTCGTCTTCCGTGAAGGAAGATTTTTCCCGCGTAGGGTACCCGTGAGTTCTCGAGCCCGGCGTCCCAGCTTCCACGAGGCGGTTCCGGGGGAAGCACAGGAGGGAGGGTATTTTTCTCCTCACTACGAGCCACATCCCCGTCGACGAGAGTCAGCTACCACGCCGACGACTCCAGGACGCGCATCACCTTCACCGAGACTTGCGTATATTGCTAGAGGTTTGCCTACAGGCTTGCGCGCATGCGAGACTCCCTCGGCGCGTGAGGTAGAGAGCGACGGAGACGTGCCGTGCACCATGCGAGAATTTACAGCGCGGCGCGTTATCGTTACTTTGTCAGTTCTATTCTTTTTTTGTCGCCTCTAATAAACGTCAAGTCTTATCTTTTCTTTTGGAGTTCGCGAGTTACAATTTTCGCCTATCCCCTTTCCGCGCGCTTTCCTACGGATACCGCCGCCTACGCGGGATCGTCGACTTGCTTGACGATCATCCGAGTTCCGGGTACTTATCGCGTGTCTCTCCCTTATTGTTATTATTCATTTACGCGACTTTAATTATCAGACACACGCATTATAAATCTCCGCGTAACTTCTGTGTTACCCGGTTGTCGTAACCAAGTACGATCGGCATTATACCAGGCGTGCGCAGAGCAATTCTGCCTGGGCGCATCCCGAGCCGCAACGCAGGTTTTCATCGTCCTCGACGAGTACTTCGCCGAGGAGAAACACGTTGCAGAGCAGCGAGAGCGAGAGAGAGAGCATCAAGTAAACTTTCGGCGTAGCCAAATACTCTCTCGCTCCAAATGTCCTTCGCACTGTTACAAAACCTAAATAAGTATAAATTATTCTACGAGTCTGTTCATGCGAGAGAGAGAGAGAGAGAGAGAGAGAGATGACGCCACCATGCTGCGAAATAAACTGATTAAACGTTACACTACCACGATTCCCACTATATTACTCACGAGGGGGGATACTAGTCCGCGAAACAAGTTGATTGGACGCAGCGTGAACAGGAAGCCCCCTCCCACCCCCAGTATCGCGAGTACTGAGGGAGGGGCAAAGGGGCTGACAGGGATACTTCGAGAAAAGTTAACCATTAGTACAAATTATGGACGGGCGTTGGAAACATCCGTGGGCTTGTACCTTAAACGGATCAACCGGTTGTGGCGACCAATTGAGCGATATTCGATTCGAACACATTATTCTTTACTAGGGTGAGTGGCAAACAGGATATAGAGATCTTGGTAAAGATATTGAATTTCGCGAAGGTCTACCGCAAAGCAGTGATTGGTTGAACGACCCAAGACCTAAATTGATTATCATCGATGATCTCATGCACGAATCTTCCTCTGGAGGAGCCATAGTCAATCTTTTTACTAATGGCAGTCATCAACAACTTGAGCGTTATTTTTATCACCCAAAATATTTTTCATCAAGGTAAAGGACAACGGGATATATCTTTGAGTGCTTACTACATTGTGATATTTCGAAATTTACGTGATCGTGCACAAATACGTCACCTAGGTAGACATACCTTGAAAATCCTCGATTTTTGGAAGAAGCCTACTGGGACGCAACTTCACAACCTTACGGTTACCTTTTGCTTGATCTGAAACAAGACACACCCGAGAACTGTCGCTTCCGTACAAGTATTTTTCCAGAAGACGAATATCACTACGTGTATGTGCCGCGAAAACCAACTACGGTAGCGGTGGTAAGAATCTTGCACCAATGGTTTCGTTATGATGGCTCCAAAAACACGCTACTCTTTTACTCATAAAGAGGTTACTGTTTTAAGTGTGTTGTACCATCTCAATAAAGACCAATGAAAAGCATTGTTGCAGAAAGCCGACGCAAAATTAGTTCGTCGTATTTGTGAATGCGCTCTAAATATGTTAATTGGTAATGTGCCTGTAAGTAAAGATCATAAGGATCGTTTGCGAAAAAACGCCAGTCTTACGAAAGCTATCAGCTCCAGATTTCACTTTACAACAGCGAAAGAACATTATTATACAACGCGGTGGATTTTTACCAGCCTTATTGGCACCTCTGGTTAGAACACTTTTGGCTGATTTACTGAAAAAAGGTGAAATGGAGCATGCGAGAAAGATGGTTCTTTTACCTCAAACAATTGTCGAACGCTTGCAGAGTACCATAGCTCAAGATAGAATAAAGTCTGTACAAACACCGGGTTCTATTACCAGTAGACTCGACGCTGAAATGAGCGAGATACTAAACTCACCCAATTGCAAAGACGATCGTGAGAAATGGAGGCTCTACCGTCAAGTTTTGCAAAGATATCTGCATTTTAAAGAATCGGAAATGGGTGGTAGATAAGAAGAAAGTAAAAGGAAAGCCGAAAGAAACGACGATGACGAAGAAAGTGAGAAAAGTGAAAAAATTTCAGAGCATAGAGAGGGATATATATATTTTAAATAGTGCACCCCAAAAGTATAAACAGAAAGCTGATCATCTCGTGCAGCGTTTACGAAGTAGTGGTAAAGTTGCTTGGGATAACGATGGTGTTGTAACAATAGATGGCGTTGTCGTGCCAGGAGCTAATATTATTGACTTGGTGAATGACCCCATGAGAGATAAAAAGAGAAGTGCGCCCGATGGTCACCTTCAGTTTGCAGTTACTCTTGGCGACTTAGGCATACCACGAGAGTTTATAGTAATAAACGTCTTTTGCGAGAAATCACGACTGTTTCAGGTGAAAATCTCACATTCGGCAAAAGATCTGGTTATTCCCCAGCTCAGTCATCATCTACGGCGCACGAGATGGGATCAGAAAGTGAAACAATCACAAAAAAAAGGAAAAAAATTTCTCCAGAAAAAAGACATTCATGGCTATGGGAAAGACTGACCGGGGCAGAATGAAACATCAAGAAAAAGACAAAGGAGAAAAAGGAGATGAAAGTGTCTTGGACAATCTCATTGATTTGCTACCATTTGAAATGCATGTACCTGGATATAAATTTTGCGGCCCAGGTACTAAATTGGTCGAGTGTATTCAACGCGGAGGTAGCGGTACCAATCCTTTGGACGACGCATGTCGTCAGTATGATCTCGCTTACAAAGATCCCAAATGTAATCGACGAAAAGTTGATCGAATTTTAGCAGAATACGCTTTTACTCGAATGCTTGCCGGTGAAACACCGCCCGACGAAAGAACAATTCCAAGGATGACAACTCTTCAACAATGAGTACAACATTTGAAAAATATTATTACGATCCGCGTCAGACGTCAACATGCACTGGCGCTGATACACTTTTTCAAGCTACACGTAAGAAATATAGTCGTAAAAGTGTTATTGAATGGCTCGAAAGTCAAGATGCGTATAATATGCACAGAGCTGTTAGACATCGGTTTCCAAGACGAAATTATAATGTGCGCAATTTCGATGATCTGTGGGAAACTGATTTGTTGGATATGAGATCTATAAAATGTTACAATGATGAATAAAGCTATGTTTTAGTCGTTATCGATGCAGTCAGTAAATATACCTGGGCGGAACCGATCAAGGATAAGACATCGAGAAATGTTGCTGATGCCTTTGAACATATATTATCAACACGTTTTATCACGCAGCTACCTCAGCAAATACGTCTTCAAGGAACATGGTCAGTCGCGCTTACGGAGATTCAAATTTCGCTGACGTTTCAACACGTGCCTTCCGAGCAACAAGATAGAATTGTTACGCTTAATTGTATTACACATTCAACTCTAGACGCCAAAACAAAAAATATGACCACTGCAGTATCATTGGTTCGACCAGGAATTTACAGAGATGTATCTGTTATAGTGACTGAGTTAAATAATTTAAACTGTGTAAAGGACCATTTGGAATTCAGTGTTGATTCTGGTGATAGTTACTAGAGTTTGTGCAGAGACAAGTTGTTCTGGATTCAGTCATCAACTTTATTTATCTAAGAAATTGAAAAAAATTCTGGGTTTCGAAAGTATGAATAGTATTTTTATGAGAGATGAAGAATCAATAGTGGGTGATAGACCCGCTCATCTTTCCAGTGGACTTCCATGGATGCTTATGATTTATACCGATACTTGTGAACATTACGTAACAGGTGATAGTCAATCGCGATTGTTGCGAGCAGTGTCGTTATATATCGACAACTACACATATGGTACCATAAGAATCAAGAATTTCTCCCCACCTATGTACATACCTTTTTTATTCAATTCATTCTAGACCATCGAAATTGATATAAGGGACCAAAGCGGTCTAACGTTATCATTCGATTACGGTACATTAACAGTGACGCTTCATCTTAAGAAGCTTGATTAGTGCTTATTCATATAGTTATGGATCGTTAACAGAAATACTTCAACATGCAAGTTGGCGGGAGAGGAGAAATATATGGTGGAAGGGGAATGATTGGTGGGGCTCAAAGCATTAATGGTGGAATCAGGAGTGTCTACATTGGTTCTCCTTACCAGAGAGGCCACGGTGGTATTGGCTCATTTTTGTCTGGAATTTTCCGTCGTGTCCTTCCTCTACTCATTGGCGGGGCCAAGGCTGTTGGAAAAGAGGCTGTGCGTGCGGGTATGAATATTCTATCCGATGTTACCACTCGGGACAAACCAATCAAAGAGTCGATTCGCACTCGTTTTAAAGAATCTGGTACTGTCCTAAAACGAAAAGCGGAGGAAAAATTGGACAAATTGATGGAGGGATCAGGATATAAATTACAACAGCAAGGGTTTCCTCTTCAGTTACGCTTGGGTGCCGATTCTGTTACGAGTAACAGTAAAAGAAAGAAGAGAGGCTCCAGGAAAAAAACTAAAACAAAAAAACGCAAGACTAGTAAGGGGAAGAAAAAGAAATACTACCTACACAAACAACTATAAAAATTTCACTTGCGTATGTGGAATTCCATGAAAAATATGCCTTAAGACGGAACGGACCATGAAAATTTTTATATTGCATGCACACTCTTACTATAACGATTTTATCATTCTGTGGAGTATTTGAAACCTAAAAAACTTTGGGCCCAACAACGCGTATGCTTGTGACACCCGTTTGTATATACATACAGTTGCGTGCATAAGTATGTGGCCAGCCTATACTAAAATTATACAAAATTCAAAGTAATGTAGCTCCTTCTTCAATGGTCGTAAAAAAACGCGTGGGAGCTCATTTTAAAGAGTGAAGCCATACCTTTCATATCCCGTAAAGCTTTTTAAAAAAAATTGAAAATTGCGTTTTTTACAATAAAAAAACTAAACCTCTTTTTTTCGTTTTCATCAACCCGCAAAAAACACCTAACTTTTTAACTACTCGACCGACTTTAAAAAACTTAAATGAATACGATGCGTGTTTGTGCCCTCTTTAAAATGAGCGCAACGGGGTCCATTTTTATCCAGCCGATAAAAAGTTATGTTGACTTTTGGTAAAAAAAAATCACTTTTTTCAAGTTTCTATATCTCCGAATCTATGCACTCTAGAGAAAAACTAGAAAGAGAAAAACTGTTTGTTTTTGCATGTAAAATGAGTATTTACTATGAAAATTAGATTTTGGAAAAAAAATTATGCTTGTGACACCCGTTTGTTGCTCCAATGGGGGAAACAAATACCTTGCTCCGTAGCGGTATGGCTTCACTCTTTAAAATGAGCTCCCACGCGTTTTTTTACGACCATTGAAGACGGAGCTACATTACTTTGAATTTTGTATAATTTTAGTATAGGCTAACCACATACTTGATGCACGCAACTGTATGTATATACAAACGGGTGTCACAAGCATACGCGTTGTTGGGCCCAAAATTTTTTAGGTTTCAAATACTCCACAGAATGACAAAATCGTTATAGTAAGAGCAGCAAAAATTTGCTGAAACCGTTCCGTCTTACGGCATATTTTTCATGAAATTCCACATATACTATAAACCAATATCTTCTCTAACTGATGATTCACCGATAGAGTGTGTGATACATGGAAATGGTGAAGAATACATTGATGTGGCTCATACAATGCTGAACTTAAGCGTTAGCCTAAAAAGCGTATCCGAAATATCACAAGTAGACGCAGCTCGAGAAGTACAAGTTGGACCTGTAAACAATTTTATGCACTCGTTATTTAATCAAGTTGATGTGTTTTTAATCAAAAACCTGTATCACCATCGACGAATGCTTACGCATACAGAGCTTATCTCGAGACTTTCTTGAATTATGGACCTGCTAATAAAGCTTCACATTTAACGTGTGTCTTGTGGTTCAACGAAACAGCTGCAAAAATGGACGATAGTGGAGATGGAAACGATGGTCTTGTGAAACGTAGGAAGGTACTATCATCAACCAAATCTGACGACATGATTGGTCATCTTCACTGCGATGTCTTCAATCAAGAGAAACTCTTAATAAACGGTGTTGAGGTACGTGTGCAACTAGTAAGGTCTCGGGATAGTTTTTGTCTAATGGATCCGACGGGTCGTTTTTCTGTGCACATCGAAGAAGCTAATTTTTTAGTTAGACGTGTAAAAATTAGTCCAAGTATCTTGTTGACACATGCTCAATCACTTTCGAAGACAACTGCTAAATATCCATTAACGCGAGTGAAAGTTAAAGCTATAACGCTACATAGTGGTATACACGTTGAAACATTGGATAACATAATTTTAGGTCAGCTACCGAATAGAATTATAATTGGATTCGTTAACAATAAAGCTTTCAACGGTGATCGCTTGCTTAATCCTTTTAATTTTGAACATTTTAACATTAACTTCTTATGTTTGATCCAACGTAATTTTGGAGCTGATAAATTATTCGTTGACTCGTATCACACACTTTTTTCTGGAACGGGCGTATATTTTCTAAACGAAGGTAATCAAGTTTCGCGTGAATCGTATCCAAATGGTTTTTGTCTTTTCGCGTTTGACTTAACTCCAGACTTATCGGCAAACGAATACAGTCATTGGAATCTTGTAAAGCACGGTAGCGTTAGATTAGACGTTAGATTTAGCACGACACTAAATAAAACTGTAAATTGTATCGTGTATGCGGAGTATGCCAATATTTTGGAAATTGACGCGTCGCGTCAAGCTATCATTGACTTTAGTGGTTGAAATTTGTACATGTAGATGGCGGTGAGACATTTTTATATACAATAATTTTGCTTCGTGTAAATCAGTCTCTTTTAAGCCGTGGTTGTCGCTACTTATAACGAGCAATGGACCTTATTATTGATATTCAATGTGTTAAAGGCTCTAATCATGTCTATGTACTAAAAGAGATTACTGTTGTTTCTCTCAAGGGTGATTATTATGATCATTGGATGGTGATTTCGCCGACAAGTATAGAGCTTCTTAACGCCGACGTTAGAAGACAAAATAATTGGATAAGTGAAAATTATCACGGTCTCGATTGTATGGACGGTGCAGTTACTTTGAAAGTAATTCGTCAAATCTTGCGAGAAATAACAAAAAATATCCGAAAAATTTACGTTGGAGGTAATGAAAAGTGGTATATGTTGCATAAAATTATAACAAACGAAATTATTAATTTAGAATACGACGTAAATTGTCCTCCTTTTCATAAATTAACATCAAACTTTTACTGCATTCACCATGCTTTAAAACCTTGAAACCATAAATATCGTTGTGCTTTAAACAATGCTTACCGGCTAAAATCTTACTTGTGTACGATTAATTCTTACACGAATAATTTGATCGATCTTAACGATGGACAGTCTCCAAATTTTAAAAAATCTCTCGCGGTTAAATTCACATACTATAGGTGTATTCCCAGCCGATCAAATACCACGGGTGTGGACGAAACTGACGGCATTTGTCATTAATACAGATGATCACACGAAACCGGGTACGTATTGGGTTGCCATCTACGTTGATCAATCTTGTAATGGAATGTACTTTGATAGTTTTGGATTACCACCTATTATACCGTCTCACATCAACCAATTGCGTAAAAATTGTAAATCATTTCGTTGGAATGTCATTCGACTCCAGAGTAAATCATCCAATGTATGTGGTCAATATTGTATTATATTCTCATATTACATGAGTAAGGGTTTCGGTTTCGAGAAGTTTCTTGATAAATTTTCTGAGGATTTAAAAAAAAATGATGAAATTGTTGCTTGCTTCGTCAGATGTCAGCATTATACTGTGTAAGCATTTATATAGACACGTGTGATATTGCAACCTTTACAATTTCCAATACTTAATCACACCTCAAAAATGTATATTAAGACGGGTTCTTACATCGTTCGCGTTAGTTGTATCTGTACCTCTCAAAAACACGGCAATATGGATTGTGTAGCCTCATCTTTAAACCACTCTAGACAAGTGCTGAGTAGAGTCTATCCTCTCAATAAATCGCACATGAAGAAACTTGTCATCAGTTTGGAATACAACAGTATCAACGACGACGTTACAAACCGGTGGTACGTTTAATATCGGATGATTTCGCTTGTATAGCTCTATCTTATAATGGCTGGAAAAACATTCAAGAAAGTTTTCAAGATATTCTAAACTATTTTCTTGAGCACGATAATAGTTTGGAGGATCAAAAAATTTATGGTAAAGGTTGGATTTTAAGATTTACAGAGAACCACCAAGAGAAGTCCATCAAGATAGAAGAGGTTACGAGATCAGATTTAGATGGTTATAAGAAAAAACGTGTTTGTCATAGTGTTATGCTTAATTTTGTAACTTTCAAATGTTTGTGCTATTACATTAAAAAATGTATCGACGTACAGTTTGAATATTTGAATTCAATTGCACGGAGTGTTAGCATTTTAGCAGACGAGATATATAATGTTATCAAAGGTAAAGCTCATCTTATGTTTAAGTCGAAAGTAGAAAAACTCGATGCTAATAACATTGTATCGTATGTGCAAGATGTATCAGGTGATGTGTTCGACTCCCTATATAACACTGTAAAAACGCACACTAAAGTTACTCAAGACTATATATTGTCAAAAAACACTATTCTAGATTCATTTTATCAATTTGTTTCACCTTTACATATGTATAATGTACTTGATGTAATTAACGATAAGTTATCCATAATAAATAAATAATATTTGTACTTACCTTGTTATTGTTGTAATTCTTCCTCTTCTTTTCAAAATTTTAGAATAAAAAGCATAAAATAATAAAACACTACAATGAATTTTACCTTCCTTGTTATTACTTAATGCTGTCAATTTTGGTCGTATCGCGGCGATTTTAGAAATACAGTTACATTTTCACGAAACAAACGCAAATATAATAATAAATTCCGTCTAAACTGTAAATTCAAAAACTTTTTTTTACAATTTTAATGAAAATGACGTAAGTAATAAGCCTCTGCTCTGGAAGAGAACACTTTTACCTGACACAGCACTTTGGTGAGTTAAGACGAGCATTGACCTACGTCTGGGGTCAAGGTTCTGTTTTGACGCGCCAAAGTGCTGTCATAACTACTCCCCTCATGCCAGCAGAAAAGTGAACTCACCACCTGCAGCTGAAACGGAGTCAACAGTAGATCCTCACACCGGTTCCACTCAGTGGAAGTTTCA
>JAWWEQ010049306.1:0-13787 GCA_035583055.1 Torymus tubicola
TTCGTGAAAGGGTGAGTTTGTCCCACGATTACTCAACATTATAGTAATTTTTAAGCGGAATATTTTTTCCGTGTACATATGTGTAAGTTTTGCTTTTATGCAGATATGAAACGAAACTGTTCAGTTTTCAATTTGATATACGCGGGGCTGTGGAAGTAAAGTTTGACTGAAACAAGTTTTCTGGAAATCTATCAAAAGTATATAACAGCATTTGCAAGGCTTTGAGTCAAATTGTTGGTGGTGGACTTTAAGCAAATATATGTACCACATCGCGCCGTTCTAGAAAAACATTGGAAATTTTTATTGCGCGTATAAAATATAAAATGTTTATAATACAGTGTAAATACTTTTTATACCAATATCTTCAATCTTCCAAAGTTTGCAATTAACAAGCGCTCTCTCCAAGCCTCAACATTATTTGATCAGCTTATTCGGGCAGAAAATTTATTTACGATTCCGCAAACATTCTGACGCCCGCACACGCAACCGTTCATCCACCCTGCGCTATTTCAAAAATTAAAAAAAAAAGGGACAGACCAGCACTTTCGCTCGGTCGGATAAATGTGGCCGAGCGTAAAAAGAGGATGGAAAGAGAGAGAGAGAGAGAGAAATGCAGAGGTACGGGCGCGCGCAATGTGACCGCGACATTGCGGAGGGCGTGTATAGCGGAGGAAAATACGATACGCTGTGGAAAAAATTGTTTTATGGCACACTGGAAGAACGTAGAGGATGTGTGTATATATATACACGTAAACCCGATCTCTAGAGTAATTCGAAGACATTTATTGCTAATGCGAACTGTGCCAACAGTTTTACGAGAATGTTTCTTTTGATAAGCTTACGGTGCGTTTTAATAGGACGTAATTAAAGCTGAGAACTACTTGTTTTATTTAATCGAAAATTGATCGGTTAAAGAAACGAAGAATATAATATACGTAGACAAAACTTGTGTACCACACTAATTAACTATATAACCACTCGATGCACACCTAATGTACGCGATCAGCTGTGATAATTTTCGATAGCGTCATGCGGTGTTTCTGTCCACCTATACGCGTTTAATCCAATAATAAAGCGGCGCCCGCGCGTTATTTCGAGGTTCATAACCTATCTCTTCGTTTGCGAGCGTTAAAGCTACAAGGGTGATAGAAATTCTAAACAAACGCGTGGCCTGAGTTTATATATTTACTAACAGTGACTACGCGAGCGGTACTATTTTAAGGTTATGTTGGACTGCTTTTGATGTCTCTGGTTGTAATTGGAATGGTTTGGTTTTGGTGTGGATAATAAATAGATTATTGTGGGTCAAAAGGTGTGGTAAAATTTGTGATGTTTAGTTACTGATATATAGTCTAGTTAGAAAATTGAAATTAGATTTCCCGCTAGATGGCGTATTGCAATATATCGTAAACTTATATGTAAAATTATAAGCCGTACAATTATCAATATATTTAATAATTTTTACTAACTAAGATCATTGCTTTCGCGTAGCAAATAAGGCCCAAAGTGTATAGTGTTCTGATATTACATTGTTTTTCACAACCACGTCAATGCTTTCGCAGACGAGTGCGCGCACCTCGAGCACGGTAGCAGCACAGTAACAACAACAACAACAGGGACAAAAAGAACAATCACATTATTATCTCATTCCCCCTTGCCTTTCCTGTACTACATATATACACAACTGTGTGCGCACACACGAGAGCTCTTGCGAGCGTACACCCAGTCCATTAGGACTCGTTTTCCCTTCGCCCATTGTGTTTCGCTTTTCCTTGCGCGTCGTCGTCGTCAGAGTTCGTCGAACTCTCTCTCTCTCTCTCTCTCTCTCTCTGTCTTACTCTTACGCCTATAGTACGAGCAACGCGAAAAATCGTAAATCACAGCCCTGGTAAACTCATATTGTCGGCGATTTAACTTGCAGATGGCGCAAGCAAGCGAAAGAGCGAGTCCGATGTTTTATGCATTCTTCGGCGCCGTGTAAGAGAGACACGACCTTAATGTAATATAACGAACCACTTACCCAGTCCGTGAATTCGTCACGACGAAGGAAGGAAAGAAAGAATGAGGAGACGAGAAAAGTGAAGGTAATAAGCTCAGCCGTTGGCGGGTTTTCTTCAGGGAGAAAAAGAATCACCGACGCTGCAATTCATCGAGTTGCGCGCGGAAAATCTGGGGAGTACGAAGGAGTTCGGAGGAGTGTTGTACACTTGTTAAGTCGAGAGCGATTAGGGCTCGGACCAGTAATTTTCTTTCTGGGTTTTACAGAGTTGGTAACTATATGAAGAAAAAATATAGGTAAAAAGGAGCCAGAGAGAGAGAGAGAGAGAGAGAGAGAGAGTGTTGAATAGACATTTAGATGAAGATGAACTGATGTGCCAATTAATACAATGTTACCGTGTAAATAGTAAGTATTGTAAATGTCTTGGTACTTTTAAACGAGAGAAATATATTTTTTTCATTTGCCTGTATTTCAAACTAATAAAAAGGGATAAGTAATCGTTTGAGAATCTCATTTGAATTTTTAAAACATCTATATCGATTTGATAGATTATTTCTTGAAAAAAGTTTTGAATGTGAAGCCAATTTATTCATTAATTCAATTTTACGTTTTAACGTACAACTTTCCATGAATAAATGACATTGCCATTCGTAATATTGCAATTTTCAACAAGATTGTCCCTTATAACATGAAATTACCAAAACACGTAATTTTTAAACGAATAATAAATTCACCGATATTACATACAAGAATATATGATTTCACCTGATGAGGCTGTTCACACATCGAAATACATAAAAGAAAGCGATATTCCAAATTTCACGATACGTTTCATCACGCGCTTTAAACATCCAATCGAACGAAAAAAGAATATCACGTATTTACACTCGTGCGTACGTACACATAACATCTCCACTATTAATAGACGAAAGTATCGCTTCGACGCAACTTTATTTTCTCATTATCTCCTATAGAAAAGCATCGCAATACAATGCGATAAGTGCAAATTTCGCAAGAAGTTGATTAGAGCAGCGCTTCTCAAACACGTATTATCTCGCAGAGACGCAAGATGATCGCCGCTGTTTGGCGAAAAAGCCAGCAGGGAGGCGACGCGTTCTTATTGTCAGAGCGACGCGCTGTAACGAGATTCGAAGGAGAGTATATAGAACGGCTACGAGCGTGCCGAGCGATAAAAAAGAAATGTGAAGTGGCGGCTACGCGAAACAGGAGGAAAATGAGGAACGATAAAGTAAAAGGGGAGAAAAGAAGATGGAAAGCGAGGCTACGGGTGTAACGATGGCAGGAGGTTGGGTTGCGGTGGTGAGAAAGGGATAGACGATGGGAGTGAAAGGAATGGGGAGGAGGTGCTTGAACGGATATGGTTGTGTATGTAGTGGTTTGGATGAATGCGGGTGATAATAGGTTCTTGAAAAGAAAGTAAGTATTGGTGGGAAGGTAGAAAGGTTTGTTGTTTGTACTTGATTTAGAGACACAACAATTTATACTAGTATTTCAATATTATAGATTTGTAAGGGCCCAAATTTATTCGTTGATCTCTATCATATCGAGAGCATGTTCAATGATAAGTATTGTACATTTCACATATATATACAACGTTTATATTGTTGATACTGTACGTTGTAACAGTCTCTTGCAATTATAATTTTTGAATTATTTTACATGACGAAATACCGCCGATATTCATTAAAAATTGTATGTCATCCTTAGTGGAACCTTTACTGCATCTATTTAATACCTCATTATCGCGTCGAGTGTTATCTGATGTCTGAAAACGAAACTTTGTGCAACCAATCTTTAAATCGGGAGACAAACACAACATCTCAAATTACCGACCGATTGCTATTATAAGTACGATTCCAAAGCTCTTCGACAGCATTTTTTCAAAAAGACTCTGCGATATTGTGTTGGAGAAAATAATCTCAGAGCAGCACGCTTTCCTTAGAGGTCGCTCAACTGCCACAAACTTAATATCGTACTGTTCTTTCATCCACGAAGCTTTCGCATCTTTAATGCAGGTTGATTCTATTTATATTGATTTTTCGAAAGCATTTAATTCTGCCAATATTAATCGTTTACTTGACAAATTCTGGAACTTTGGCATCACAGGGACCTTACACAACTGGTTTGAATCATTTCTGCATAACAGAAAACAGTCAGTCCGTTATGGTGACGCCAAATCCAGTTTTGTCGATGTACTGTCTGGTGTACCCCAAGGCTCTCACGTTGGACCAATTTTATTTTTAATTTACATTAACGACTTTACCGAATGTGTGAAATTTACTAACGTGCTTTGTTATGCGGATGATGTTAAACTTTTTGCAAAAATTAACAACCCAATCCAGGCGTCAAGATTGCAAAAGGACTTGGTCACGTTCAAGCCGACTTAAAATTAATATAAACAAAACTTCGGTGATTAGTTTTTGCAGAAGAGAAACTTTTATATAAATTACGATTACAAACTGTACAATAATAGTGTAGACAGGGTATACACTATACGTGACCTTGGTGTAATTTTCGACTCAACACTATCATTCTCGGATCATATTTCTGCCGTAGTTAATAAGTCCATGCGTATTCTAGGTTTTTTAAAGCGTTCTACAACCGACTTCCGTAATACCGACACACTTATCTTTCTATATAAACATGTTTTACAGCTTGTTTTACCACACATAAAGTATTGTTCTGCAGTCTCGTTACCTCACACCGCTCGCGCCTTTTGTCTTTCAGATTCTGTCCAACACAAATTTTTATGTTATTTAACTTTTAAAGCTCATACCCCCATCAGTTATCTTATTTTGAGCCAGTGCTACGAAAGTTCAACTTGCTCAGAATAACATCCTTATTAAGATATTATGATGTATTTCTCTGTTTTAAATTAATACACAATATGATTCCGTGCCACGATTTAGTAAATGCGCTAACTATTAAGCCATCTTTGTACAATATCCGAAATCAACGAATTATTCAGGAACGGCAATGTAAAACCAGCAGCGACTTTTATGCACCGATCCTTCGTTTAATTCGCCTATGGAACGATCTTCCAACTGACTACTGGGCCGACATTTCTATCGGTGCTTTTAACCAACATGTAAAACGGCTATTAGCGACTGATATCTTACTTTCGTTATGTTTTTACTTTTATTTAAGATTATTTAACTGTATATTTGTATATTGATATTTATATGTAATAGGGCTCACAGCCCGGAAAATAAATAAACAAACAAACAAAACCGAAGCACGCGTCTCTTATCAAATAATCACTCTCCCAAAACCCCGCGCACTTCCTTAGCTCAATCAAAAGATCAATTTCGCGCTTATATCCTCTCCGACACCCACACCATCGGCAAGGAAAATTTCCTCAAGTTTTCACAAACAACGTCAACCTCCCTCTCTCCCTCTCAGCTAACGATACGTCGCGTCCATATATATATATATACAGACAAATACGCATACCCACATATATACACGTACGCGTGAGAAGAGAGGAGGGAGAGACGCAGATGGAGAGCAAAGCACTCGGCTCAAGGACCGTGCGCGCGCGGACAAATCGATAAAAGAGAGATGCGCACGCGTAAGCGAACTCCTCGTATATATATATATATACACACAGACACACACACATACATCTGGAGGCGTTGACGCGCGCCCGCTTATTTGCTTCGTTACGAGAATGTTCGAGGGTTTAAATAAGGTGCAGCGCTAGGGCCTTGTTAATGGTTGTAAAAATAGAGAGGAAGGTGAAAGAAGATGCGAATCGTATGGAAGAGGTAGATGTGAATATCAAAATGATAGTTTTTTGCAGGAAGATGGTGGAAGTATATACTGTCGAGTACGAAACTATTGATTTTTAGGTTTCGGTGGTAGGTTAGTTGTGTGTATGGTGTATTGCTTTGTTTTTTTTATTTACGAGGAAAGAAGCTATACCTAATGCGATATATTTAGCGCAGCAGAGCGAGAAAAACGCTAACGATCATACATGATGATCGAGTCGAGTGCGACGGATATATTTCGACGAGGCTTAAGGGTAGAAAAAAATATATTCATTAAACTGAAAGACAGCGCGTGGGAAATATAATATGTACGAGTAATGAAATAGGTCATTTCAGATTATTTTTAAAGGAAATAAATTGCAAGGTATTTAAGTATGTCGGAAATAAATGCTTCAAAAATGTAGAAAATCAGAATATCGATTATTATAAAGGAAAATATTTTCGAAAATTGGAAAATATAGAGTATATAACTTTTGAAGTACTTCGTCAAAAAGATTCGCTTTAATAATTCAGATAATCAATAATCAGAAAAACAAAAACAAAATTTCACTTCAAGATGCCTTAAAAAAAGCTATAAAAAAGTAAAAGACCGAAAAAAATCATACATAGAACGCCGAAGGTAGAGAAAATTCATACAGTGACTCTCTCGTTAACTCACTCTCTCAGAGTCTTAGCTCGAAAGATCTCCCACGTCCGACTGCATACTACTACTACTACTACTACTACTACTACTACTACTACTACTACTACTTTAGAACACTCGTGGGAATTACGTATTCATGCATATATACGTATACATATAACGTAAATATGTTCGCGCAAGAATTAAAAGCATCGCGAACCGCTTCTCACTCCCTCTTTGCGCTAAATAAGTGAAATAGAAAGTATACATAACTCTGAAGCATATGCGATACGCTTGGGTTCGAAAAATAAAAATTTAACCTCTTCTCTCCTTTTCTTAAACTTGAAAAAGCATTAATGCCACGTGCGGTACGAAATTCATCTTTGGATTTTAAAGTAGATGAGCGGTAAAGGATTCAATCGTATAAGGTAACGTTTTTTATCGTTCTTTTTCAACTAGATACGCACGTTTATTTTTTAATCAAGTGCGCCTTGGTCGTATTATGTATGAGACCTTGACGCCGGACTGGCGATTTGAATAGTTTACGAATCGCATGCTCGTTTAGGATGAGCTTAATTATTAATGCGCCATAGGTGCCGACATCTAGTGATAATTATTTAATTCAGTCACAATATATAACAGTCGCCATCCGTACGTACAATGAAATTTCAAAACTGAGTCAGTTGTTTTTTCGGCCACTTAAATCTCCTTTTCTATAGTTTGATAAAACTGTGTATTGAGGTTCTCCCAATTCTGAAACGCTCTTCGATACTCTTGCGGTCCAGTAAACGAAAGAAGAGAGAGAGAGAGAGAGAGAGAGAGAGAGAGAGAGAGAGAGAGAAAGAGAGAGAGACAGATCGCGCCCCAAATTCGACGAACCGACAAACTCATGGATTCGCGTCCGACTACACATACACACTCGTAGAGTACAGTATAGCTATTTGGTATTCAAACGAGCCACTATTGCGAGAGAGAGAGAGAGAGAGGGAGAGAGAGAGAGAGAGAGCCGTGACGTGCGATTCTGGGCGTCCGGTTCATCGGCTCGTCATTAGTGAATGGAGGTCTGTGAGGTGTACATGTATATAGATGTGTTGTATGTGGTGGTTGGTACTTTTTGGACGAGAGTAGAGTTCATGGATTGTAAGTCACGTGTGGGACTGATTAAAGCTAGGCTGGGAAAAGGCAATGGATATGGTGATAATGAGTTGATGGGATCAATCTTATATTATGCAGATGTAAGATCGTATATTTTATTTAATACATATTATAGTATTTCTTTTTATGGTTCTTGAGTTTCGCTGTATTTTTTATCGGTTAATGCATGTAATAATTTAACTTTTGATATGTCATTAAAATGTTATAATTTTCTTAAAATACTATATCCTAACATAAGAAGAAAAATTTATCAACAATTATTATAACAACAGTATAACGACAAAGCCTGAACTAAATTACGCAAGAACAACATTATTTATATTTCATGTTTCCAAAAATTGTAAAAACAAAGATTGAACCAACATTATCTATTACTAGAAGAACGACAATGGAAGGAAAACGTCCCCTTAATTCGCCCAGGTTTCTAGATACGGCAGAAGGCGAAACGAAAATTCAGTTCGGTAACAAGAACATTTGGCTTGACACTCGAGCAAATTCTACTTGACAAGTGACAGGGAAAACTCCTGCGTAACTTTGAGTTCGGGTCAAACAGCGTTGGAGTATAGTGAGCACGCGGTTCCTGCGCGAATTGTTTAAGTTCTCCTCTTAATTTACGATTTCTGGCCCGACGTTGTGTTTATAAGGGAGTTTTACGGCTGTGGCTTTGTAGCTAATAAAAACATTTTTCAAGATATATTTTATCAAGTATTTCGTATATAAAGTGTAAAATAATGAAAATAGATTTTACATTCTTTTATGCTTGTTTTATATTAACACATCAAAACTCTTCTTAGAGCATTAAATATTTTCACATTACTTTTATATTATCTTAGAAACTATCCAATTGAAAATAATTTTTTTTCAATCATATAGAATTTGTTCACTACCAGTCACACCAGAATCACGACATTATCCTCATCAATTTCAACAAACCTTTTCCACGTACAAGCAAAAAAAACTCCCTGACCAATCCAAATTCGAAACTAAGTCAAACCACGAAGAAAACTCTTGAAATGCACTATAGCAAACTGCGAAACTACTCACTCTCTCTCTCTCTTCCTCTCAGAGACTTCGAAAAACATTTTTGATTAAGCCGCTGACTGCAGCAGTTCGAAGTATCTCGGCAAACTCGCGTAGTAGTCCAGTATACGTTAGAGCGTCATTGTGCCACACGGCAGAATGGACATAGGCATGGCTTTTCGGGTTCTATGTGCGTTGCGCGTGGTTTCCAAGGCTCGTCGAGAGCATGAGAAGTGAGTGAGAGATGAGTATAGAATTGATCGTACAAGAGCGCAAATCTGTTGTTATTTTCTTCTTTTTTTTATTAATAGAGGATTTGGTAGAAGAGAAGAAGGGAGAAATTAAGGTGTTAGATGAGGGAAGTGAAATTTTCTATTTTAGGTGAAGAGCTCAGCAGCCTCTGTTATGAGAGATAATATAAGCGTGTAGATGTTATCGGAGGTACCGTCTAGTATCTAAATTTCCATATTTCGTATAACTTAAAGGCGAAATCATCTAGTGCAAGGTCAGACTACGACGCGTCAGTTGCTCTAAAGGAACAATATTATCTGTACGTTAAAGTAAACAATTATTGTGTTGCTTGTTTTAAATTTCCATTAAACCATTGCAATTCCCTTCAACTGCCAACGACGAGAATAATCAGACAAAACAAACTCTTCGTCCATTAATCGAAGGTACAAAAAAAAACATACATACTGAGAAAATTCTTTTAATCGTACATGCCAGTGCTCGATCACTTGGAGAGAAAACTGTTCTCCCAGAGGACAAAGGGCCACGCGCGACGAAGAATCGAACAAAGTGCGTTTACTCTGATCGGGAAAGAGAAGGTGAAGAAGAAGAAGAAGGACACGAAGCGTGTTATCTCTCCCGGTTAGACGTTCGCGCACCATTGAGGCGCCGTGTCGAGGAATTGTATTGGATGTGATTCTTGAGTGATTTAGGATCGCTGCCACCACTATATATATATATATATATATATATGGGTAATTTCAGGTCAACTGAGCAAGGTGAAAATTTTAAAATTGCTCAAAATTTGTAGACCCTTCGTTTTTTATGAAAAAAACATATTTCTAAATTTTTAGAGCAATATTTCAATAATTACAAAAGTTATTGCATATCAAAAATTGTTATTTTGGGCAATTGTTGGTGAAAACTCAACTTTTGCCATTTCTTTATTCAAAATCCTGAAAATTTTTGTATAGAACATTGATTGGGAAAAAGTTTGCATTTTACTTCTAGAATATAGTCATATTTTCTTATGACCCTTTTTGAAAGTCTCTGATTAGCTGCTTTTCAGTGTACCTTTATCAAAAAAAGACAGTGCTACGTCTGAATATTTTTTGTTTGACAAATTTTTTTCTGATTCTGTATTGTAAACCCTTCAACATAAGCCCTGAACCAAGATGGGAAACGTCTTCAGAAAAAAGCTATGAATTTTTAAAAGATGTAAAAATAGTGAAAATCCCCTCTTTTTGACATGACTAGCGGAGTCAAATTTACTTTGGAAAAGTATTAGTGAGAGTTACAAGCGTCGGAATCGTGTACATGTATATGAATAGAGTATAGTTTTGCGGAAAGGGGGAGAGACTGGGAGCAGAGTGCGTTGCTAGGTCAAACTAGGTGCAGTCTGTATGCAATTGGATTACAACGCGGCAGGTCCAGGTTCGATTCCCGTCTCAATTTTTGAAGCTTAATTTAAAAATAATTTTCATTAATAGTTCAATTTGTTTGAAATTAAAATCGCAATATAAAATAAAAATATAAAAAAATCTCGATATGAATTAAAAAAAAAAAAATAAAAAAAGAAATCAACAGCAAAATGAAATTTTTTTCGCGAATCTTTATTTACATAAAAATTACTAGATTGTCTTATAAAAATTTCTATATTGACGGCCTGTGATATCACTATAGAAATCTAGTAAATTTTATAAACCAGGCTAGTAAAATTCAAAAACTTATCATGATTACCATCTGGGTTGTAAAAAATGTAAATTATCAGTCTGTGGCTGCGTTCCCTACACAAGATGGTAATTTTTACAGAAACTTATTATAATTATTACACTAATATTTTCTCCGTTTAGAAAATCAAAAGACAGTACACTGCCCATTATTAATTTTTAATAGATTGAAGCCGTCATGAGTATTTCATTTGTGTATGTGACACTGGAAAGCCCTCAGTAATAGGTTTCATCAATATTTCCAATGATTTTAATTGTGGTGTCCGCCATCTTGAATCAATGATTTTGGATCGCCCATATTATTTCAGCCATATTAGATCGGCCATCTTAGATTAACCAATTCGGGTCGGGCAGTTCGAATCGGCCATCTTAGATCGTCCAGCTCAAGTCGACCATCTTGGATCGGCCATCTTGGATTATCGATCCCCGGTCGACTATCTTGGATCGGCGAGCTCGAGTCGGTCGTCTTGGATCGGCCATCTTGGATTGTTCATCTCGAATTGGTCATCTTAGATAAAATAGCTCGAGTCGACCATCTTGGATCGGTCATCTTGTATTATCGATCCCCGGTCGGCCATCTTGGATCGGCGAGCTTGAGTCGGCCATCTTGAATGGGCGATCTTAGATCGGCCATCTTGGATCAACGATCTAGGATCCGCTATCTTGCAGCGGCCAGTTCAGGTGAGCCAGTTCTGGTCGACCTTCTTGCATCAGCTATCTTGGATTGGCCATTTCGGGTCGACCATCTTGGATTGACAATGAGGGGAATTGCGGGGAGCGTGAGGGGAGCAATTGAGGGGGTGAACGGAGGTAAGGGAGCTAATGAGGGGCCTTGTAAAATTTCAAAACTCAGAAATCTAGACGGAATATAACGGTAAATTGAGGGGAAATGAGGGAGGATGAGGGGGTCTGATTAGCAGAATTTTCCTTACAACTATATAATATAGGGATATATATACACCGCGTCGTTCACAATCGTTCTGAGGAAATTCTGTTGAAAGAATTATTTACCGAGCGTATCGTCGTGTCGGGACTTAAGTTGGAGTTTATTTAATTTATTAGTCTTTTTTGAAAAGACAGAAAAGCGATAAGAACTGGATAGTTTGTTACAATCGTTTATAAAGAATTTTTATATATATATATAATAATAGCCGTAGGTGATCGTGATACTACGAAAATTGCGCGCAATCAGAACGATTATTAACGAGGCAGCAGCAACAACGGGGCAGTGTAAAACTAGAAACAGCAAGTTTACATCTGATATAGAACACTACTCGCGTATAGCTCGTTCCGACACGCGCACGCATTCTGTATTGTCTAAATGTTCTCTCTCTCTCTCTCTCTCTCTCTCTCAACGCAGTTCTAACTTATCGCAATGATATAACAGCTGAGTAACTGTCGCGATAACGGTGAGACTGGTACGAGAAAAAAACTCTCTCTCCCTTTAACGAGCGAACCTCCGAAAATCGGAAAACTTATCGTTCTCCCTCACTTACGATGCGTAATCGTGAAAAACGTGACTGTTATTCCACGCGATAAATAGTCGACGCGTGCGCACACGCATTCGCGTCAAATATCGTCGAAGAAGGGGAGAGTGAAGAAAAAAACACGTGAGCTGGCAAATCGAATTCTCTTTCACGGAGACTATACCAAATACATTTTTTATACCCGAGAGTCGTCGACTCCGATTTGTCCTCATCCTGTCAATGTTTTGTCTCTTTCTCTCTTCCTTCTTTTACGACCCTCTGTTTTTTGGGTGCCGAGGAGGTGACGAGGAGGAGGAGAAAATTAGCCGCTTACCACGTGGCAGTTTAAGGATTTGGATTAACGTAGATGAATTTAGTGTAGGATAAGCGTAATGCGTAAATTATAATGCGAAATGTTTCGTATCGTAGAGGAGCAAATAATTTTTATTAGAGTCATTTTAGAGTAGTTGATCGTTTGAATTTTGTTCTGAAAAAGCGATTCTTTATACTCTATGTTAGCAAAATATACGTTGTAAACATTTTTTTTTATCATGGAAATCATGACCATTTCTTTCACCTCTAAAACTTTTCTGCAAAACCACGAGAAAGAAAGTGTGTTGCGTAATCTACGCGTTTATTTACATTGCCGTCCCTTGTTTATCTACATTTCTGATAGCATCTTTCCTCCTGTAATAAAAAACTATCACTTCAAATGTTATTTCATTTTTATTATAATTACGTCTACCAGCGACAACCTCGTCAACCTTTTTTTTAATTGCCAACCTTCCGACGCGGCAACTACACCACTACGGTACTCTAGTACTTCCTAACGACGGCGGACGCGACTCTTCACCCACCCATTACGGGTAGTAGCACGTCATCGTGTCCTGTGCGCCGTCTATCTCTCTCTATCTCCGACTCTCTCTCCTTTGCGAAGCGTCTTTTCCGCCCGTTGACCAACGACGGCGCAAAAATTTCAATCAAACCGTGCAATTGATCGCTATCTATCGGCCTTGACAACGAGAGACAAACGCTTGTCGATGACGCGCAAGAGGCTAAATAAAAGGAAGAAAGAAAAGGGGAGAGAGAGAGAGAGAGAGAGAGAGAGAGAGAGATAGCAAAGTATGGGAAAATAAGTGAGACGGATAAAAAGGAGTAGGAAGATACACGAGGAACGATGAGGAAGAGAAGGAAGGAAAAAGTGTATAAAGAAAAGAAAGAAGAGCAGGTGCGAAGCAAATGGTATTGGAGGAACGCGAACAAGAATAAGAGTGATCGAGCGACACACATTTCGTGCGAGAAAACAATGGGTAAAAGTAAGGGAATGCGACATTGGCGAGAGTCAAAGAGCGAGAGTGAAAGAATGGCATTGAGAAGACGCACACGAGCGTGTGGTGAAACAAAGAGAAGGTATTTAGGGAGAGTGACATTGAAAGAAGGTGAAAACGAAAGAAGTAGAAGAAGCCAGGCTGTTGTCGATGATACACACACACACACACACACACACACACACACGTGTGCGTGTGCAAAGGCAATTCTTCGCTGTCGTCGAGTGAACCCGTAAGAACATGCTTCTATGCGTTTATATACCAAGGAGGCGTGAGAGAAAGAAGAAAAGAGAAAAAAGACTTGCGGATATTTCCGTAAAGCCTTGCTGCATTTTCGAAGTTCTTAATCGAAGAAATATAATGCTTTTTTCAAAGTTTTTGAAGTGATAACTTCTTATGGGAGGGTGAATTCGTGAACATGTCGCTACTTGGGCTCTACATCGGTCAA
>JAWWEQ010049307.1:0-13784 GCA_035583055.1 Torymus tubicola
ATATATAAGTGTGTATTTAAAGGCGGTTTAGCTGTACTACGCTTGGATTTCGAATCAACGGTGTTTTCTTCTTTTTGCTGCCCAGGATAGTTAACGCTTATTAGAAGAGTGAGTTTATATATATACGTTGAGAATGATTCGTCCTGACGTAATCCCGTGTTATAATCGTTGAAGTATTGAGGTTGTTATGCGATAGCGGATTCTCCGGTCAAGGTTTCGGGTCAGATTAAAAAAAAAATAAAGTATTTCTAGTTTGAAATAAAGGAACAGTTATTTAAGTATATCTTAACAATTCACTTGCCATGAATCATACATAATACCCAAAACCAATCACCAATCCATCCTCCTCTTTCATACTTTTTATTATAGCATAATTTCCATTCACTCTTTTATTTATCTCTCTCTCTCTCTCTCTCTCTCTCTCTCTCTCTCTCTCTCTCTCTCTCTCTCTCTCTTGCGCGAAAACTCCAAAACATTGACCGATTTAAATTCGCTGTATTGCTCGGGGCAACGCACCCGTTGTCCTATACACGCGCTTGCAGGTATATGTCATAACACAGCGGCGTGAAATCATTGCGCAAGCAGCCGTCGCTGCATGCAGCGATTATCTCGTCTAGGCCCCTCCGGTATGCGCCACGCGCGCGTATATATATGTGTGTGTGTGTATTATAGTATGCATGTGTATCGCGCAGGCAGCCGCGTGGATGCTGCAGCTGCGCGCTATTACGTGTCGCAAGTGGGAGAAGGTCTTGAGGTGCAGTGGTTTGGATATGTGAGGGTGGATTCTAAAGAAGTTATAAGTTTAATGATTTTTTTTTTCAATTGAGGAGGAATGGATGGAAAACTTTGTTGAGTGCATTATTAAAAATATATATTAGGTGATTTGCGATTTATTATTTATATAACTTATATACTAATATATAGTTTAACAAGAATTTGATTTTATAGAAAGCTCCATAATTTAGATGGTAGTTTACGTAAACTTTTCACAGAACTTAAAAGGAAACTATAGTAGATTCAGCAAGTAACTAAATCGCTCTATCGAAGAAACGTAACAATCGAACGCAACTACATTTTGCAGTTTCAAATTTCACGGCTTCTATAAAGTAAATAAAAAATTTTCAAACGCAATAACTAAGATTAAATCTTGCGTTAAATACCATGTACTCATTTTCAATGGAGTATATAGTTTAACACATACGCTGTTAGTTTCCGAGCAAGACCTTATGTAAGTTTTTCTTCAAATTCGTGTCGCAAGATCTTACGTAAAAGCTTATGTAAGATACGAGTAATGGGAACTTACGTAAACTCATATATATATATATATATAAACACGCGCTATTTTTAGTGAATTTTTTTAGATTTCAAATTAGGTGAATGTGCTTTAATTTATCAGCTCCAGTTTGCGTCTCTTATCTGTAATTTATTGAAAGTAAATTATGTCACTTTGGTATGCAGTCAATATCTACCTAATATACATATATATACATTTTTTAAATTTCAATAAAACAATCTTTGACGGTTTCCTTAAAAATTAATTTTTACCATTATTAAATATATACATACTTGTACATATATATCTACGAAACCCTGTATACATTTATATGTAAAGAAAAATGAATCCCCAGTTTACACTGCGAGCCAGAGATGAAGAAAAAAATAACTTCAAAAGGACGACGCACAGGGGATATATACGAAGCAGAGAGATATAAACATTGCCGACGACACACTCGAGTGTTATGGAACGCGGTGTTTTTACGTCACCATGGGATACACATCCTGCGCGCTGCGCTTCTTTAAAAATAGACTCACTTCTGCGGCTTGAGAGTAGGGAACCGTATTTATAAGACATACGAGGAAAACATGCTCGAGCGTGCGTTCTAAAATATATACACGTATGATTATTTAGGTTTCGGATAGAGTCACCAAAACACTTTGTAATATTTTTAAAAATGTGTAAAACGTCTCAAAAAGAAAAAAATAATTTGACACCTCATCGTTCTATAATCTCGCAAAAAAAAATCTACGATACATCCCTACACAGCTATACACACATCACAGCAACTCCGCAACGTTCACTCGCGGGGGCCTTGTACCTTAACGCTCGCTCGCTCGCTCGCTCGCTTGCATAATAATCGCAATCACGGCCGCGATTCCGTCACGAGAGATTGCATATAGGCAATCCTCATTACCGCACGCGGCTAAATGATCTCTCCGACGTCGTCGTCGTTGTTTACGAAAACGCGATTTTCGTATGATTGTTTTTTTGCTGCTCCTGCTGCTGTTGTAGCCTCGTGGGAGAACGAAAGATTATGTCATTTGTTGGGATCGTTATGACGTTCGAGTGCGGTGATTTTGAGATGGGCGAGTATTGCTGTTGTTACGTCAGAAGCGTAGAGAGAGAGAGAGAGAGAGAGAGAGAGAGAGAGAGAGAGAGAGAGAGAGAGAGAGAGCACGGGTAATTCGACATATCGAAATCGCCGTGAATGACTAATCTGCGGGGTGATGTACGAAATGATTTGATATGGGGTTTGAGTTATTGGTGTTCTGTGAATGGTGAAAAGGTTTGCTTTGAATTTTTCTCAATAGTTGGTATTTATTGATGTGATTAATACGTTATTCTATCAATTTCGTGTATACAATATCACATCAAAATTAAAAGTAATTGTCAACTATTTTATAAAGCAACGGCCGTAATCGAAATCACATTATTACACGTTTACTTTATTTGAACGACTCAAGAATCATATATATTTTCACATAACTTGATCTATACGAAATTATCACCGCAATTACAATTAAATATAGAACAACAAAAATGGAAAAAAGAACTCCTAATCAACCTCGAATTACATTAGTTTCCATTCCCAGCAGCATTCCACGAGCAATATGAGAAATCCAATTCTAATCGTCGCGTCGTGCTTCGCATATACGCGCTCACCAAGTCATATTAGGTATATGTATATATACATACACATATATACCAATCCACTGGTCATTTTCGCACTGCAAAACAGAAACATTGTTATATCCCTCTTGTAATACCGTATGTCGCAATAGCCCTCGCATTACGTCAACCTCTCTCTCTCTCTCTCTCTTACTCTAAGCCCAATGCACGACTCTCGATTTGCGTATACATACACACGCGTTCCATTTTCTTATATATATTCACCCGCGCATGCTATCGGAACAAGAGAGAGAGAAAGAGAAAAAGGTTTCAGGGTCGCTGCCGTGTGTATATAATATAATACATACGCTCTCGTCGGATTGTTCTTGGTCACGCAGCGTAGGTCAGGATTTTTCGTTGTGCAATTTTTTTTCTCTCTCCCCTTATACTATATATACTCTTTTCGCGTACAGCTCGAATTATATTCCGCGCGAGTTTTGCAATGCGAACGCGCGAGTGTTTAGATCTGAGCTAGTGATTTCCATGGAAAAATTAACAATCTTAGCCAGCGAGCTAATTCCATTTTCGCTCGTGTGCCCTCAACTTTGTATGTGCAATATATACGTGTGTATTGGAATAATAATAATCATATAATAAAGGGTATATATATATATAGGGAGTTGCTATCGCGATGGAACTGTTGGTTTTTATTATAAAATAATAATATGAGTACGCGGGGTCCTGTGCGCGGACGAAAGCGCGGCGCCGTTTCGAAATGGGAATTATTGTAATTGTAAATATTGACATGAAATAGCGGCGCCCGGTGTGGGATTGTTCAAGAAAAACCAACGTACTATATAACGAGGTATTATCTATATATATATACGCAAGTTTGGCGGTTTTTTTCACAAACGGTAATAAATGTATTTTATTATGGCGGACGTTTATTGCTAAAAATTGCACAAGAAAACCCGCGGCCTCGCGAGTCCCGCGTTCTAATTTCTTAGGTATTTTTATATCTCCTCCGAAATCATTTTCAGTAGATATTATATATATATTTTGCATATATACAGCTTATATTGATTTTCATACAAAAATTAGGAAATTAGCCTTAATTCCATATAAAATTAAATTTGAAAAATTACACGGTTTTCGAAAACATAAACAATAATAGTCATCTTGTTATTTATATTTAGCGAATATATTATGACGGCGATCTAAGTACTTATAATCTCACGTTATATACAATGCCTTTTCCGAAACCCACTCCGAAAATTTCCATCATGCCCTTTAACCTGCAACGTGTCACTGCGCACGTATACACCCAACATTCAAAACTCCCCCGCTATTGCATCATCTAAACATCATAGACCCGAAATTCCTCCTACACACGTATACGCGTGCGTATAGACAGAGACAAGCTGCGCGTGTTCCACGCGACTTTTCCATGCGCTGACGGTCTTACGTCATCCACCGTTGTGGTTGAGTCAGCGACTCGGCGCCCTGTGTACGCGTCCAGTCTATACTCGTATATATAGTGTTTCTATATAGACGTAAATGTATATGCAGGGGAGTGAGAAAAGATTACCACTAGTCGGATTGGGGAATTGGATGGTGGGTGATGCAGGTCCGGAAGGAATTGGATTTCAGTGGGATATTTATGGGAGAAAATCGGGTATGGGGAGGATGGTTGTTAGGGTTGTAAAGGAAGCTTTTTCTTGTATGTTTTTGTTTAGTTATAGCCTGTAAGGAAAATTTTTTAGGAAGGTAATAAAAAGATATTTGCGAATGTTTTGGATATTGGATCTGTAAAAAAAAAACAGTTTAAACTTGGAAGATACAAATGAATAAATTGGTAAATGTTTCTGAGGGAAATTTATGTGTCTTTTGCAAAACTATCGCTGATTTTTATGCCATACCGGTGATATGACTTTATAATTTTAATTCCTTTTATTTTTTAAGAGGTATACAAAGAATTGGTTTCAAGACAAAGCACGTTAATTTATCAACGCGTATACTTCTTAAACGAACCATTTAGCAGTCGAAACAAGACACTCCTCGCTAACATTAACCAACATTTTCTTTATACTCGCGCTGAGAAAACACTTAATATTCCCCGTGCTTTTTAACGCCGTCTGTAACGTACAGTGTGACATTTCGAATTTTCATTAACTCTAAGCAGTAACAGCAGTAGCAGCAGCATCTGGAATTCCCGACAACTTGAACCCCTCGCTTCGTCGTCAGCTTTTACAGCCCTTACATTCGCACGACGCTACTGATTAATTCAGCCGCTGTCTCTTCTCTCTCTCTCTCTCTCTTTCTCTCTCTCTTGCTCTCTTTCACTCGAGCTACTTTAATCAACCACCACCCACTCTCTCGTATACGTTTACAGCTGTACCCGTATATATATCACTCACTCTCTTCGCGTAACGTTTACAATTATCACGATTACTCTTGAGAGAGAGAGAAGCTGTAAATAAGAAATCAATTGGCGCAGAAACTTGTAATTATCTCCTTGCAACGGTTCTCTATAATAAGTGTGCAAGTTGCGTCATCCGCGGGGTATTATAGAAGTTGCAAAAGTCAACGACTGTATAGTTTCGTGCAAAAATATGTATATATATATATCTATATATAACTAGCGACGAAATGAGAAACTGCCGACAAGCCTTATACATGCTGTATATAATATGCGTGTGTATATTTTTCGATATACGTTTCGGACTCGAAATGTCGTTGGTATAAGGTGAACGTACTCTCGCGCGTATAAACATACAAAAAAGGAAAGAAAAGAGCGAGAACGGGGTCGAATATATAGTATAGCTTTGCAGTTGTGGCTATATAATAAAGGCATTTTTCGTTAAGAAAGGGAGAGTTGCAAAAACGTTAGGATATATTTTTTTAATCTTTTTTTCAAACTTTAAAAATAGAATGGAAAACGGAATGTTTTTCAGAAGGTATGCACGCGCGTGCGCAGGTTGCAGAGCGGTTTACTATAGGGAAAACTATTGTTTTCCAAGAATATTTTGAAACACGTGTAACAATACTTGCAACAAGCCTACAGATAAGTGCACTTTTCGCAAGAGATATATTGTGCGAAATGGTTTATTTTGATACAAAGCAACAATAGTTATGATCTTAAAAAAAATCGAGTTTCCTCATAACAACTGGATTTTTCTATCATTTATTAAGTAATTCTAATTTTACTTAAATTCAAACTTCAACGGTCTTCATCTACGCCGCGGTCACTGCCCACAACTAAGAGTATAATACACCTCTCGTCCCCACTTAACTTTCGATCGTTCGAATTCTCCAACCAAGACGCCGAACTCGCTGAAATTTAACGACCCTTTCGTCCAATCAAGCGAATTTCTCCAATGATTCATAGACAACAACAACGACTTTGTCTCACCAGCAGGATAATAATTGTCGACTGAATCGTTACGACATTTCAGTCGCGGATTGTCGATGGTTGGGCAACGACGACGATATCAGCATAGCTCGCGTATATTGTAGCCGATCGACACGTACCTGCAGATAAAGAGACTCGCGGAAGGTGAACAGGATTTTTTCGTAAAGACGCTCACGCAGTATTGAACAGTTCGATTGATACATTTCGTTCGCCTTGGTTGGATTTGAGTGTGGTGTGCAATTTGGCAGAAGCTGAAAGGCGGAGGAGTAGCTGAAGTTTCGAGGTTTTAAGTGAGTATCTTTAACATTATATTATAGTTTTGATGCGATTTTGTATAACGATTGTAAATCATTGTTTTTACTAACTTAATGCGTACATTTATTTCTATGATAATATTCATATTTATATTTAAAAAATGTTCGCAACACCTACCAACTATCATTTACAAACATACCAACCAAACCATTTCTCTATACATTTATTCACTTATCTAAATACTAACCATTGATTATAGCATCCCATATATACCCATAATCATGCCACGTGGTAAGGGCAAGAAAAGCAGCATTTCCTGCCCAGACGGTCGCTGCTACTTAGAGTCTAGCTCCAGCTCCGATTGCAGTGACTCCGACTGCAGCGACTGCTATGATTACGCGCCGAAGAAGAAACGCGGTGGACGCAAGTTGCGCGCCCCTGTGTCCAAGCCCAAACCCAAGACCAAGACGAGCAAGAGCAAGAAGAAGACCACACGTAGGAAGCGTAAGTTTATTTTTTGTTTTTGGTTGAAAAATCAATGGAAAAAATTATTTGTAATATTCAAATGTTTATTATTTTTTTTCTGAAAATTTTTATTCACGAGCTAAAATTATTATCAAATCGTAAAAGATCATTCTATTTTTTGTTATCTAGGAGATTCATCGAGCTGTAGCTGCAGCGATTGCATGGACTACAGCAGCGATTGTTCAATTGTCTGCCCTTCGCCCCTCAAGAGCAGAAGAGGCAGTCGTTGCATCGATTGTTAAGTACGTATAGAAAAAATGTTCAGTATCGAAGTTTGTTTTGAAGCCGAATTGAAAATAACATTTTGAAATTTACTTTTATTTACAGAATCTCTGTAAGCCGCGAGGGCTAGGACTACAAAAGCTTTAACGTCCGCGACTCAAATGTCGTTGCCCTATATGTGATTTATAGTTGAGAAAACAAAGCGAAAGAACCGTTAATGCTATAATCTATCGACGGTTTCTGTTTACCCGTGAGAAGAAGAAAATCGCGAGCTGTGCTCCAAATCGCTTTGTATACACGAATCCTCATGTGTTTATATACGCATACGCATCGTGTTATAGAAAATGTAGATTTCAAAGTTGATAATGAAAATGCGCTCGTGCAATACTATTCGAATGTTTCTTAAAATGACTTAGTTGTGTAAGTTTAGCGTTTAAGGTAAAAAAATGCGTTGATCGCATTTATTATGGTTAAGTCAGCGTTGTTAGTTTTAAGGAAGTATTTAAACAACGATATTGTATTTTGTAATCTTGCATTTTATTTTATACCATGTAATGACTCGTATTAAGAGATATATTTATTTGTCGCGTAAGACTTATTTGTATTAGGCTGTAAGATGATGATTTAACCGTCCGTACGACACTATAATAAATTAATTTTGATCACCATCCAATATTATTTTATTAAATCCATAATTTCATTAAACCACGTATAGCAAAAAAAAATAAAAATAAAATAGCAATTTTGAGATTACAATATTAGATTAATATTATATGTTATTACAGCTATAATACAGTGTTTCACTCGTGCATTAGATTAAATCATAAATATAAAATGAACTTATGATTTCCAACTGATTATTATATTCTTCATGTATGTAATACTGAATAATTTGATAAATTCGAGTATTGCTTTGAACATATACTACATACAAGTAAATAACACCAGTATTCTCAACAATTGTGATAATATATTTCCAGTCCTCATACATTACAACACTCTGATAATACCCTCTCATTCCTTTTCTCACTATACACTAAAATGACGTTTTGTTTCCATTGACATATCTATCGTGTATATTATACACAATTGTAGTAATACATATATAATTAAACATTAAGATTCGACAAGCATATACGAATAACTACCAACCACCCTACGCCTAACATCTTCATCACTACCAATTATTCCATCATCAAACGAAAATATTGGTAAAACCGCGGACGTGCCTTGTACACACACATATAATATATTCCACAGTCTACATCTCCCACTCTTCATGTCACGTGCGGGACTGCAACGTGCCTCGCTCTCACGGGTTCACGGCTGCTCCACCTTGTGCGCACGAGTCGTTGTATATATAATACACCCGTCGCGTTGTTGTGACATAACTGAACCGCGCGCTGCAGTAGCACAGCTCGCTTACGGGGGTACATTATACTCTCTATACGTAACACGCTCGTTTCGCTTATATACATACTATATGTATATATATATGTATATGCGTATATTCACTGTGTATATACGCGCGAGCGACCCGTCGATTATCATTTGTCGTAGCGGCGGCGCGCGCTTGCCTAATTGATAATTGTGCGCGCGTTCGTTCGTTGTTTCGCAAGCTTATATACTCGACGGTCGACGGATTTATGGAGGGATAGTGTTTTATTAGGTGTCTATAGGTGTGTATATCTATATGTATGTATGTGTGTGTGTGTGTGTGTGTGTGTATATATCTGCATTGTGCGATTTTTCGGTGCATTGTTTTAGGGCGTTGCTGTTGCAGCGGTGGCGGCAGCGGCGCTTGTCGAGTGAGAGAGTAATGTGAAGTAATGGGTATAAGGAGCGGATGGAATTTGGTTGCGAGATATATATGTACGTGTGTGTATATGGTTGGGTGTATAAGAGAGTGCATTGCAAGGGATTTTTTTTGTATATATAGGGTATATACAGGGGGATAAGAGATTGCTGCTGCTGCTGTCGGTCAGTTTTATTGTGGAGCACACGTGCTGGTTTCGGATTATTTATTGGCTGTTGTGTAGATGTGGTACGCGGCTATTAGCGCGTAAGGCGGATAGAATTTAAAATATGCCGGTGGTTTGGACGAGGAGAAACGTAGTAATTGGGTTTTTATATGTGTGATAATATAAAGAAAATTTGTAATAAGAGTGATAGATGTTATACTGTTTAGGAGATTCTTTTTTCATATTTTTTAGTAATAGTATCAGTTGTTTACAGTTGATTTTCTTTACAGTTTTTTAAAATATATAAAATAAATTTGAATCATATAATTTTAATTATTATATACTGTGAAAATGATGATTGATTTGTTTAACAAAATAATCTATTAATTTTCATTCGATTATAGGAATTCCAAGAATAATTTGGAACAGATTTTGTGCATATATATAATACATAAAATTCTGATAGTTTTCATAAAGCTGTTACTAATCATTTTAAAAACTTATTAAAGATATTATTAATAGAAAATATTAAACTGATTTCTATGCAAAGACAGAAATATCACTTTAATAATGTACAAAATTCTACAAGAAGAAAAACAATTCGCAGCACGTCGCATTAACCCCGCTCGCAACGCATAAAAAGCTATTACAGTCGTAGGGCCGTTTTCTCGACGACAGTGCGCGTATGCACATACAAGTTGCAAGTAACGCGTAACTCGCACGGCTTATTTTTAACTCCCCCAACTCGTGCGTTTATTTACGGCTCGTGCAAAACTGCAACTTGAGTCGTAATCGTGTGCACGCACACACATATATATATTCGAAAACTTGCAATTCACGATCAAAGGCCCGCGTTTTTACGAACGACTCAAAAGGCGTGCTTTTAATCTCGAGGCGCGTTGAGCGTCTGTCGGAATTTTTGGGGTAAGTAGTATGTATATATATGTATACATCTCTTGGCTGATTTACGACAGAAGAAAGAGAAAGAGAGATGGAGAGTGCGAGAGAGGCAAGCAATCTTCAGCCTTGCTCTAGTTGACGGTTATGAAGGAGGAGCGAGTGTAAGGGTATTTTTGCGACAGAATTATCGCGTGTTTTGGACGTTTTTCGGGGACTTTATTTAGGGCTTGTGAGTGGAGGTTTACGTGTGTAGCGGTTTTCGAGTACGACCTTAAGATTCTGAGTGGCTTAAGATGCAGCGTTATTTGTAAATTTGCAGTCGTCGAATATACATTATTATTCTTCTCCGTTTATGAAGTTTTCCCGTGCTTACTGAAAAATTTGCAGCTCCACTATATTTAGTTATGCATACTTATTATTTTAGATGGTAAACGTGAAACAAACTCATTTGTCTCATGAAAATTATCATAATCTATAGTAAATATTATTATTTTTTACAGTAAAAAATATAATGTAATAGCAAGGTTTACCGTATAAATATAGTAGCAAGTTTTACGGAATCCGAAGCTCTCAGCAAAACCTAAAATTTCAACCATTTTAAACATTTTTACGAAAATAACTTAAAAATAAATCTCTCATATATATCATTACAAAACAGAAACTTTTAACATTGTAAAAAAATTTAATCACAAAACACACCAATTCGCGAAACATACCAACTCCCCTAAACGCTCAGCACAACAGCGGCGAACAAATTAATTCTTACATCAACTAAACGCGGCCGCAACCAACTACAACGACAACCGTCCGGAGGTATGTTCCACCTAAAACAATCCGCACCGTGCAGCGATCGTAAACGAAACAGTCAGACTGACGCACAGAAAAAAAAAACAATTCCATCTCACCACCACCTGGATACAAACCTATATAGTAGTACATAGGGGGCAACTCAAAGCCCACAACAACTCCGTCGTCCCTGCACTAAATTTTCTCACGCTTACAAAACAGTCTTAATTAACCGGCGACTCTCCGCGGAGAGGCTCGCATATATATACTCAGCGCGTAGCGCAACGCGAGTGCGCGTGAAAAATTATACCAACCGCTGCCTGTCTTATACTGCTGCGTGTTGCGCGCGCACTTGCGAAACAAAAATTGCAGTCTTTAGCGCATTATCATTACCCCTTGTGGATGTGTATATATATGTATATATGTACCTACGTGTGCGCATGTACGCCGGGACTTGCGCAAAGGGAGGCGGGAGTGCAGTTTACTGCAGCGTGAGGGGAGAATTGAGAGCTATAAGGTATATATATATATATATGGTATAAGGTATTATAGTATAGGTGTGTACTTGCGTGTACTCGCGCGGGTGTCATTGTGCGAAAATCTCTCGCGAGCGAATAGGAGAGAATAACGCGCGGGAGGTGCGGTTATGTAAGTCAATTAGCGCCGGTGCGCGGACGTAAGTAGCGTGCTTATATTGCTACTGTGTAGACTAGGCTCGGTTCGTTGACGCAAACGCGTAGATAAATGCGGTTTTACGTCGGTTGTGCGTATTGCGATGCGTGAAGAGGCATGAATTTTAGATATATATATAGAGGTGGATCGAGTAGGTCGAAAATTTCTTTCTATTTTTTTTTTTCAATAAACTTGAATATAGCATTAATGATAAAATTATGTATTGAAACCACTCACATATTTTGTAGCTAGTGCATTAATTCAGTAAACGAAAAAGATTTAACGATCCAGAAAATATTAGTAATCTCACAATATTCATGTAACCAAAATTTAACTTTTTTTCGATTTTTTACCCGAAAAAAAATTCGAAAAAATACACGGGGCAAAAGTTATTGTTAATAGCTTTCAAATTAAATAAAATTGTTATATTAGCTTATTATATGTTTCCAAACATTGCAATGTTATATGTTGTAAACATTTACTTTCACTTGCATTCATTTGGTGATGCAGTAAAAAAGAAATAAAAAAATTCGAACTACTCGGGTCGCATCTTTAATTTTAGAGGTGGATGGAGTATATAGAGAATTTGTTTTGATTAATGATAAACGCCTTATAAGAGTCGAAGAATAGTATACAATTGAAAACATTATCAACCTTTAACCTTATAACTCTACGATTTTATTTGTGAAAATATGTATATATACTTTAGCGATAATCGCATGTAAATTACACTGAACCGAATATCACTCGCACTTTTATACAAAAATAATAATATACGAATCAATAGACAAACCTCGCACGTGACTTAAGTTCCACGAGTCAGCAGCATTAAGAAAAATCTATATAAACCATCGTAGCGCGTCATTTCAATTATATTATATATATACATTTTCCGCGCAAATCCTCAGCACGAGACATAACTAACGCGTAACACACATCTTATGCCATCGCAGTATATAGTACATATAGTCATCGTCGTCGTCTCACGCTGCACGAGTCCGTCGAACGCGTGGTCGTTCAGCGTTTAATAAGCCTCCTCTCTTACATCTGCATCGCGCGAAACAGCAACATGACGTACGCGAGGCGCGGAAAGAAGCCGGCACGGCACGTGTTCACGCGGCACCGGTAAAGAGTTTTCGCACGTGCTGTGAGTGGTATACGCTATGCCAGACAAGATATATATATATATATGCTCTGATATGCGGTAATGCGTAAGTACGCCAGACGATGCAACGACGTCGATTTGTATGTATATAGGTATGGATGGTTACGTGCGGGGTGGATCGGATTGGAAGGTGGTGGTGGTGGAGAATGACGTATTTGGAAGAGGGTTAGAAGGATAGATTTTATACTATGAATAATTGTAAAGAGAATAATATGAGGGATGTACGGTTTATGAATTGTTGTCATATAACTTATATTTTAGTTATTCATTCTTTCTGTTTTATGGCGGCAAGTTTCCTTTACCGAAGTAGTTTAAATACCTTTAATACTGTTATATAGCTATATACAATATTGCTCAAATAAAGGAACCACCTGTTGATCGAGCGGTCGAACGAATTTTAATCCAATAATCGATGCATTAAATGGTTATCAAATTTTTTAGTGCTTTGTTGACATTTCCCATTGCATATAACTCTTATCTTGATATACACTGTCTATTGAAAATCTATATTGTAAACTGAATTACTTCGTTGAAATTCTCGATTAATACAATTTGTGAAATTACACAAAGGTACATAAATCTGTCTATATTTACGTCGTGATAAACTAATTGTAAGAGCTGGATCCGTGGATATTACCGTATAAGTAAGGGAAGTTCTAGAATAATTGTAAAATCTATTCTCTAACCTGGTAGAAATCCAAAACATTTTATAGCTAATAACTGGGTATTTATTTTGGCGATGGCTATAAAATAGGTATTTCTTTTTTTCCAAATTGTAGCTCACGATGAAACGCTTTTTCTCCTATTATTTGACCATTTTCCAGATTGAAAAATAGAATGAGTTTATCGCAGATTGGCACAAGCTAGTTTTTATCTATTTAAGAGGTTTTAAAGTTGGACAGTTTTTTAGTTAGAATATGGGTAGTAAAAGTCTAGTTATATTGGAGAAGAGTGAGAGAGACAGAAAATAATGACAAAAAAGATAGTTTTCGAAATATC